>CM042794.1:9702598-9947080 GCA_018691245.2 Ips nitidus
TATAAGAAAAACCAATGTAGTTGGCGGTAACGTCATATTATCGAGCACCTGTCTGTTTATTTTAGTTGAAATAGTTAATAGACTTCAAATAACGACAGTTCCAGATAATGACGTAACCGCCAATTGTCAAAGGTTAAACATTAGCATTAATGGTAAGTCCAAATGTGCAGTATTTGACAGTAGATAGTTTGTTGTGATTGGTCAAAAAAGCAGCTTTCAGTTTGCTTATTTTTAAATTATCTGTGTTGTTTTCCTCTTCACTTTCTTCCATTCTTCTTAAACTTAGACGTTTCAAAACAACTTGTAAATTTAAGGAAGTTTCTTTAAATACGGAACAATACTCAAATATCTCAAAAACTCCTTACAACATTAGTAAGGAAGGTGAGCAAGATAATAAACTTTATAAAAACAGAAGTTTTTAACATTTTTAGTGATTGCCAAATTTGCGTAATTCAGTTTGTCAGTTGATTTTTTTATGTATGTTAACTAAAATCTACAAACAATTTCTTTTTAACAGGCAATTTTGTCCTTGCCTGTTCTTTCAAACAAAGTTTCTGGCAGTTCAAATTTTGACACTGCTTTTTCCCTGACTGTACCAAATTTTGTAGTGTTTTTTCAGGTTGTTTAATAGGAAATTTAATGAGGATTTCAAAAATGTGCTTAAAACAGTCATTTTCTTACTCCAAGTGAATTTTACAGGCGATTTTGTCACTGACTGTTCTTTCAAACTGTGTTTCTGTCAGTTCAAACTTTGACACTGCTTTTCTCCCTGACTGTACCAAATTTTGTAGTGTTTTTTCAGGTTATTTAATAGGAAATTTAATGAGGATTTCAAAAATGTGCTTAAAACAGTCATTTTCTTACTCCAAGTGAATTTTACAGGCGATTTTGTCACTGACTGTTCTTTCAAACTGTGTTGCTGTCAGTTCAAATTTGACACTGCTTTCTCCTTGACTGTACAAATTTTGTAGTGTTTTTTCAGGTTATTGGAGAGAAAATTTAATGAGGATTTCAAAATGTGCTTAAAACACAGTTCACTTTAACTTTGACACTGTTTTTCTCAGTTCAAACTTTGACACTGTTTTTCTCGCTGACTGTACTAAATTTTGTACTGTTTTTCAGGTTGTTCAATAGGAAATTTAATGAGGATTTCAAAATTGTGCTTAAAACAGGCATTTTCTTACTCCAAGGGAATTTTACAGGCAATTTTGCCGCTGACTATTCTTTCAAAGTGTGCTTCTGACAGTTCAAACTTTGACACTGCTTTTTTCGTTGACTACCAAATTTTGTAGTGTTTTTTCAGGTTATTGAATAGGAAATTTAATGAGGATTTCAAAAACGTGCTTCAAACAATCATTTTCGTACTCCAAGTGGGTTTTCCAGGCGATTTTGTTCCTGACTGTTCTTTCAAAGTGTGCTAACAGTTCAAACTTTGACACTGCTTTTCTCGCTGACTGTACTAAATTTTGTACTGTTTTTCAGGTTGTTCAATAGGAAATTTAATGAGGATTTCAAAATTGTGCTTAAAACAGCATTTTCTTACTCCAAGTGAATTTTACAGGCAATTTTGCCACTGACTGTTCTTTCAAAGTGTGCTTCTGACAGTTCAAACTTTGACACTGCTTTTTTCCTTGACTGTACCAAATTTTGTAGTGTTTTTTCAGGTTATTGAATAGGAAATTTAATGAGGATTTCAAAAACGTGCTTCAAACAATCATTTTCGTACTCCAAGTGGGTTTTCCAGGCCATTTTGTCACTGACTGTTCATTCAAACTGTGTTTCTGGCAGTTCAAACTTTGACACTGTTTTTCTCTCTCTAATAACTTTAAAAATACACAAAATTTAAAGGTAGAAAAATTTACACTAATGTTTATGACGTACATCATTAATATTTATAATTTAACATGAAACAGAGGTGATTTACTTTTAAACTATAATTCATGCAGTTATCCAGACAATTTGCGTAACGAATAAACAGATATTAGGAAAATAAATTACTTTTTCATCGATTATCTTTCAAGTTGCTTGGCAACGTCTCTATGAAACAAAAAAAAAAAACTTCCGGAACTTGATAAATCTAGTTTGTCTGGCATACTGAAATGAAACAAAACCGGAATACAAATTTACACACTTTTTGTCATTTGCAAGCATGAAAACAGTACTTTCCTGTTCTAGCATGTCGGATTTTAAACGTATTGTAGGCGGACACTGAACAAGTAATGTTTCCTAGTGGAAAATATACTTTGTTGAGTGTTTAAAGGGGTTGACATTCGAACATTTTCCTCAAATTGTTCACTATCCAGCCAGAGATTTTTTCTTGTGACGGTTTGATTTAAAGTCAACGAAAAGGTTTGTTTAGCTTGTGCTTTTTGTTTTCGTTGTCCATACTGAAGGACTGTACAAATACGGTTCTTTATCGTTTGATTTAATTTAAAATGTGTATTATTTTTGAGAAGTAAACGAGGGTTGAGAAGAAGGACAGTAATGGGCACGAAACTTGCAAATAACGATGTTCGTAATTGTCTCAAGTCAGGAAAAGATAAAACGGAAGTCTTTGGGGGAATGTTCCGCTCAAAACGTGCCAGTTGCTTTTAAAGACCGCCCAATTAGGTAGTTGTTGAGTTAAAGTTACAAGGAATGATTTATCCAGAAGATTAGCAGTAAAATACGGTGATTTTGAAAAGAACAACACCCCTAATTAATTGAACTGTAATTGATGTGAATTAAATGTCAGTTAGTCACAATTTTAGTTATTTAGTGTAAACCTTATTTTACTTGACAGTTTTTCTCTAATAAAAGAAAACGAAGATGAAATTGAAATAAATTTCTAAGAATTTCATTCAGTTAATAGATCCTTAAGGACAATTTTACATCATAATATGTTATCTGCAAGCTGGAAATAAGAAACAAACAGCTTTTCCAGAACTCGAATTAAAGTCACTAATTAACTCATTCTTGGAAAAGGAATTCAGGATTGTTTTGAAAACAACGTTCCAATTAAGATCGCTTTATTAGTGTTTGGAATAAGTACACTAAAAACACGTATGAAACCGATATTATAACGGGCTTTAATTAATATTGCTTGATTTATTGTTGTTGTGTTTTGTTAAAAGTCCGTAATAATTCTCAATAGAAGTGACTTGACTACACAGTGATCCAAACGTAAATCCCAAAATTCCTCAAATAAGCAAATAACAAGAAAACCTCAAACTTAAGCAACTGTAAAGACTTTTTAAGTATTGCCAAAACTCAAAAAGTCAAAATTCTCATTATCTGTTTGCCTCCTAAACAATTTTCTATATTAAAGCCTTGGAATACGTCTGAAAATCACAAGAACCGATATTTCAAACGTAAATTTTGAGCCTCCAAGAGAACTTTTGTACTTTCAGAGGCAATTTTCGGCGTTCAAACAAATTTGCAATTCCTAACGTTTCAAATTCAAATCAAAAGAACAGAGCAAAATTTTATGTTTTAAGACTTTAAGTTAGTCTGTATACCATTTTCTAAGATGGTTTTACAGTGATTTTTGGGGTTTTTAAGTCTGATTTTAATTTTAATGGCGGGTTATTCAATTTTGAAAATTAAGTGTCCGTTTCGAAAGTTTTGATCAGAGTACCGACAATGGTTTTTAGAATATCTAACTAAAGTATATAGCAAAATTGTTCTGAATTATGTAATCCGGTTATGAAAAAAACTTGTTCTAAACGCCCCTACGTCCGTCAGCCAATGAAAACAAACATGACCCTTAAGTGCCACACCCTGTATATATGTGACAGGAACTGATAGAGTGACTGGTATGACAGAAAAATAGACTGAAAGAGATTTATTTTGAGTGGTTTACGCACCCTGTAAGTCAAAAAATGGTGGAGTTATTAAATTTTGAAAATTCAGGTGTCCGTTTCGAAAGTTTTGGTCAAAGTGCACGGTTGCTTAACCGGGTTTGTTGAATATCTCGAAAACGGTCCATTATCCAACAGTTTATAGTAAATTATCATCGTTTCAGAGTTGTTTTTTTGGTTATCTAGCCATATTTTATTTTTTTTAGTATTTAAATTTAATACAGAAAACTCGAAATTTGAATTTTAAGTTCCTAAATCAAGTGGCCAATGTCTCCAAGTAATTTTTCGAGACTAGAAAAACTATTTTTAGTATTTTCATATTTTTATTTCTTTATAGTTTCTTCAATTCCTACTCTCAAGTGCTGAAATACAATTTGACAAAAACTGTTGTTAGTTCTCATGAGTTAAGGTTAATATACAAAGTTCATCATTTTTTAGGTTATTGATTGCTTTCCTAGTTATTTTTTAACCTTTAAATATTGAGTCTGCAGTTAAAACACTTAAGAAAATGCTAATTTTAACTACACTTTTGTCAATTTACTAAATTTATACTTGGTTCCATTTTGATTACATTATAGTTTTGAGTAAACTAGTCCTTTGTCCTATAACTAAAATTACATCAAAGGGCTTTAATCCACTCGTCTCTTACACGGAAAAGTTAGATTTTAATTCTAAAACATGAAGGGCTTAGTAGGACAGTTCACGTATAATCAGGAGACAAAGTTATTATAGGGATTTGAATGTGGATCGCATTAAAGTTGCAAAAAGGGTGGGATTTGTTCGACGTGTGTTCAAGCAGAATAATGGGAAAAGTTTCGTCATTTTTCAAACTGCATTGCTGTAACAGTGAACCAGTCAAAGGGAACGATTGTGGTCGATCCTGGACAAATAAAACCTTTTTTTTGTATTTTCAGAGGGTAAATCAATCATAAACTGAACTGAATATTGGATTTCCCTTGAAAAAGCTTTGTTTTGCTTAATATTTGCAAACAAAATGAGTTTTAAGGGCTTAAAATCTTGTGTTTGGCCTACATAAAGCTCGTTGATCCTGGGTCGTTGGATTAACTTTCAAAGACGTAATACATTAAGCCTGTCCCTAACAGAAGTAAACTTTCCCTCAAGTTCCGTTTACCCCCTTTAATACGAAATTAACCCTCTTTTTCTTGTAAATGCCATACTAAAAATCTGTACTCAATTTGAAGCAAAATCCTTCAGTAACCTTTAAAAAGCTCGAAATGACGGGATCGTAAAAAGACGCTCAATCTAATTCCGGTTGCGATTGCAGTTTAAAAATCCCGTTTCATTTTGATCACAAAAAGAAAGTTTACGATAAAAGCTACTAAACCAACTTACCTCGAGTTACTGGACGCTACTGAATTATTCGATCTGGATCGACGGCTTTTCAGACTATCTCCCCGATTAACTACCCCTTTGCCTGTGATGGAAAAGTGTCTCAGTCTGTAATATTCTTCCTCAACTCCGGTATTTGGCATGGAAGCTACTCTGGATCTTTGTTGAGGGAGGCAGAGGTAGTTTGGCCTCCCGGAAGATCGACCTGGTGTTTTGACTGATTGTGATCTGTTGTGATGAGGACTGCCATATCTACAAAAACACATTTTGGGGTCAGAAAATCCTGTGGAGAAACCACATTCTCTTTTACACTAAAATCAGCTGTTTGGGATTTGTCCCTACGATGTTGTCAAGTATAGCTGTTTTGCATTGCGCTTATAGGATTAAGCAATCTTTTATTATAAGCATCCCCCCATTATTTCACCAAATTTAAGGTTCTTTGATATAAATATGCCCTTTGCTGTGCATTCAAACCCTCCTGGAGCAAAATAAAAAATTGCCAAAATTGCACTTTTTGTAAAAATAGCATATTTTTTGACACACGTTGCTTTGACCCTAAATTACTCCCTTACTTGACAAGATACGTCAAAATGTCATTGAAAACAAAAAATAGAGCAGATTTCAAGCTTTCTAAATATATCCCCACATGAGTTGATTGATGACTCCGTTTGGACGCTAGAGGGCGTCAAATTTTTTCACCATAAAATCACGTAAAATTTTTTTAGTCAGATTTCATGTATTTCTTATTGGTGACACCGTTTGGACGCTAGAGGGCGTCAAATTTTTCCGAAATGGTTAAAATGTTAAATTTTAGGACTAACTCTGTTAGTTTTTGAGATATCAAAAAACCGACTGCACCAGCGCCTTTTCCGGGAAATTTTAACATAAAATGACACCGAGACGTCAACTGTAACTTGACAAATAAAAAAGTTGTATTTTTTTGACGGTTCCAGGCCGCCATTTTGAATTTTCTGTCAAAATATTGACTTGCACCTCATTCTGAAGGAACGTAGTTTCAAGAAATAACAGACAAAATATTGACTTGCATCTCATTTAAAAGGAAATTTCACGTAGTTTCAAGAAATGACAGACAAAATGGCGTCCCAGGCCGCCATTTTGAATTTTCTGTCAAAATATTGACTTGCACCTTATTTTAAAGGAAATTCACGTAGTTTCTAGAAATTACAGACAAAATGCGTCGCAGGCCGCCATTTTGAATTTTCTGTCAAATATTTTGACTTGCATCTCATTTTGAATTTTTTAAATTGAAATTTCACGTAGTTTCAAGAAATGACAGACAAAATGGCGTCGCAGGCCGCCATTTTGAATTTTCTGTCAAAATATTGACTTGCATCTCATTTTCACGTAGTTTCAAGAAATGACAGACATAATGGCGTTCCAGGCCGCCATTTTGAATTTTCTGTCAAAATATTGACTTGCACCTTATTTTAAAGGAAATTTCACGTAGTTTCAAGAAATGACAGACAAAATGGCGTTCCAGGCCGCCATTTTGAATTTTCTGTCAAAATATTGACTTGCACCTCATTTTAAAGGAAATTTAACGTAGTTTCAAGAAATGACAGACATAATGGCATCCCAGGCCGCCATTTTTAATTTTCTGTCAAAATATTGACTTACACCTCATTTTAAAGGAAATTTCGCGAAGTAAAAAAATTAAATATATTACAGTTTAAGTTCACAATGAACTAATCGTATCTCCTTAGTGTGAAGAGATATTAAAAAAACGTGCAAAACAATAGTTGTAGGGAATTTAATTCCCTACAAGAATGAGCAGAAGCAATTTTGCTCTAACTAGTCATATAAAGAAGATATTTTCCAAAAACTGCAACAAATCACGGAAACTAAAATTCAATTTCCATTGATCGTATCTCTTTTGTGTGATGAGCTACCAAAAAAACGAAAGAGGGGAAAGTTGTAGGAAATTTATTTCTCCACATGAATCAATTTTATTTAAGAACTTTTACTGAATAAATAAGCAATAATAACATTTTTTTGTCGCTTGTTAAAGTATGAAGGATCCAGCGTTATCCAACTCTATAAATTTAACAAATTTGAATTGATTTGTTAACTGTTTGGTATTATATCAAGGCAAAAAATTCCAAATAGGAACAAAGAAACATTTTCAACAATTGCGTGTGTCCTAGTAAATTATTCAACCCCTAAAGCCACGAACCCCCTAATCATAACAAAAACTAACGCGGGCATTAATAAAAAATTACATCCACCTATTCAGAACACAATAGATAAAATCTATACGAACGGTAGAGAAAGAGTAAAAGCGTTTTATCTACTCTAGGGAATTATGTCCGCAGTTATTCCAATAGAATAATTCCTGGGACGTTTCCGGCGCATTTGGTGGAATTTGTCGGAATTCGTGGATTGCCAAGACGTAACTAAACTTGATTAAAACAGTCTTTTATCTTGGCACATTTGGAAATTGTTTACATAGTATACAGTCAAAGAATAAGCCAGAAAACATACTTTTAATAGTATATTTTCTGGTTTAATCTTTGACTGGTAAAGCCAAAAACTCATGATATCTTTGAACAATTTTACAGCAAAAATCAGCTGTTTGGCAATTTTAATCCTCGTATACGGTTGCGGATAAAATCAAAGTGAATAAATAAGGAAATTCCAGACAAAACCCGCTGTTTTTGTTGGCTGTTTCGTATTGCAGAGCAATACTTTTTACGTTTACAGCCTGCTATTTTATTAAAAAGCGCTTACGCTTTTCCCAGCGGCCCTTTTGAGCTCCTGAAACCGACTTTTTGTCCTTTTCACCGTCCTTTTACAGCAATTTACAGGGATCTCGTAAAGTTTCATTATCTGTCAATATGATTAATAATCTAGGACGAGCTAGAATAGCTAACGTAAAAAAAACGGTTTAAGGGAAAAATAATCATTATGTTTGATCCTCGATTAAGCTTAAACGTCTGTTGTAGACGGGTTGGAAGTAGTAATGGTTAAATTACCAGTAAAGTAAATATTTTACTTTACCTAATTTTTAGGTTATTGGATTGGAAATTTAGTAAGGATTCCAAAAATGTGATTAAAACAGTCATCTTCTCACTCCTAGTGGGTTTCACAGTCGATTTTGTTCCTAACTGTCCGTTCAAACTGTCTTTTGGACAGTTTATACTTTGACACCACTTTTCTTTCTGACTTTATATGATTTTAGAGTGTTTTTTTATGTCATTAGATAGGAAATTTAATGAGGATTCCAAAAATGTACTCAAAAACTTAATTCGGTCACTCCAAGTGGGTTTTTGTCCTTGCTATCTATTAAACAGTGTTCAATTCACTGATTTGTAAATTTGTTGCACAAAACCAGTTTTTCTAAATAACTCGAAAACGGTGAAAGTTACGAAAAATTTGCAAGAGACCAAAACTGTTCCTAATCAACTCCTTAACCCAACATCGTAAAGTTGCAAGACCGTTTTTGCTTGTAGTATACAGGGCGTGCTTGAAAATTATGGTGATTGACTGTTTTTGGTCACCCTGTACGCAATTTTTTAAATAGAATTTTTTGTTTAACACCACTGGAAAGAGGAGCTCAAAACGATTCTTTTAAGTGGTTGAACCACCTTGAAATCCCAAAAATAACCAAGTTACAGGGTGTTTAAATTTCAAACCACAACTTCAACTGATTTGAAAATTTCTTGCAACAACCCAGTTTTTTCTAAATAACTAGAAAACGGTTAAAGTTACAAAAAATTTGCAAGAGACCAAAAATGGTCCTAATCAACTCCTTAACCCAACATCGTAAATTTACAGGACCGTTTTTGCTTGCAGTATACAGGGCGTGCGTGAAAATTATGGTGATTACAGTCATTTGGTCACCCTGTACGCAATTTTTTAGATAGAATTTTTTGTTTAACACCACTGGAAAGAGAAGCTCAAAACGGTTCTTTTAAGTGGTTGAACCACCCGGAACTCCCAAAAATAACCGAATTACAGGGTGTTCAAATTTCAAACCACAAATTTCAAAATATGTTGCATCAATCCAATTTTTGCTAATAAACTACGCCCCTCACCAGTTGAAAGCATTATTTTTGATACCCAAATTGTTTACAATATTTTTACGCTCCCAATCCGCCTGTCGAAACGTATAAATTGCATCCAGAAAATAAATAGATCCAGACTGGAAATAAAATTATCGGCTTTGTATACGTTCCGTTACTGCGTAAGCGCCTAGTGTCAAGGATGTTTGAAGGCTGCCGGTAATTTGTTAAATCCCATGTTAATAAACATTATTGTTTTATATAATAAAGTTTCACAGTAACTCCCTATAAATATTCTATAATGTGAGAAAGTTAAAATAAAAATCCTTTAAACCTTTCAACGGAGTATTTCATGTTGTTTTGAGTGGGCTTTTCAACGTATAAAATGGAATTTCAATTTGATTTAATTTTTAAAGGATTTTGGGGTTATGATGAGGGTGATTTATTTGAAGATAAATCACTTTTGTTTGGAAAAAAATTAATTAATCTTTCAGAGAACATGTTATAGTATATTATATTTTATAATACTTCAGAATTAATTTGTTCAAATAAACTTATAAACGGTTTTTTTTTTGGGTCACTTATTGTGTGATGCAGTTTATTTAAGTTTCTACTTAAATTGGGTAGTTTTAAGTATAATGTTGCTAATACAGCTGTTTTCCGCAAAATATTTCAAAAAATTGTTGAATTTTAAACAAGAGAAATAAAAATTACCCAAAGACATATGAAAAGATTATTGGCATAAATTAAAAAAGTTATTTAGATTAAAAGCAAAAAAATTAACCTTGGTCAACTTTATATCATGCCCACCAAGTAGGAGACTTATTTAGGTTCAACAGAAGAAAACATTGGTCAACTTTGAAACCTCCTAGCGCTGAAACGGTTCAAGCTATCAACCAAAGGAGCTATATTTTTGAAAAGCCCATTTTATTGGCTATCCATTGACATATAAATTTTAATACCTTGTCAGTCGAATAAGGGAGTTATTCAGGTTTAAATGATAGGTCAACTTTAAGGCCCCCTAGAGACCAAACTACAATGAGTTCCAAAATAGCTGCTAGATTTCTATATGGTTAACCACAATGTGCTTTAGTAATTAACAGTCCTGATTTAATTAAGCTTGTGAAATTTACCTCTAAATGAACCGAAATTTTCCGAATTATTTGTATTACACGCAATGCCAGTTTTTGTAAACTAATAATTATTCCTGCTGTATAATTTTTAGCTTTAATTCAATAATGAATTCTATAAATTCCCAAACATGTTTCAGGGAAAACAACCCTCTCATTTGGAATAATTACACGGAATTTAGTAATTAAACAGCAAATGCCTATAGTGCAAGTTGCCAAGCAACAATATATCACATAATATCGAAGGTTTTATTAAATAAACACACGTCGATTCCCTATTGTTTCCACATATGTTTTGGGGATTTACGACTAGCGAAAAACCATAATTCTTTTCATAACAGAAATAAATACAGCCTTGTAACATAGAAATCTAAATCACGCTTAATCCAGTCGTCTGCTTTTGATCTTGGCATCCTACTGGACGTAAATTATTCCACATTTCTTGGAGTCATAAAAATAATCCAGTTTTAGTGTGTTTGTGTGATTTTTTGCTTTTATTGTCGCTAACTTTAAACGAGAAAAAATTGGCTTAATTAGGCAGGCCGTTTGAATCAACCAACAGCTGTTTATTCGTGAAAGAGAGACAAATCTGGCTGTCGTTTAGCCTTGAAGTTTATCCTGGAAGTCTGGAAGTAATGCAAGAATATACCAGAAATTTCCACAAAGATGAAACTGTTTTTTGTTAAGTCTTTTGCTAGGATATCCAATTAAGATTTTGGTTCCAGGAATCTTTTCAACGTGTATAGAATGTCTGACATTTCCGCAAGCAAATCAATTACAAGGTTTCCTATATTTAGCCAGAAACGTTAACGACTTTCAAAGTTTTTATTTCCTTTTGCGTAACATATTGACTGAAAAACTGCCGCAATCCTTTCAGGACATTGATCTAGGGTAACGAACCGAAATTATTGCGGACTTTCTGTACGAAATCGGGTCGTTTTTAATAATCCCCAAGCTAATTAGCGCTGATTTAAATAAACATTATTCCAGGTAAATCAATGAGCGTTAAATCAGGTCGGCGTTAAGGGGGCTATGACTTTTCGTTATATTAGTCATAGTCAATCATATTTAGCAATGACACAAGCATCTGGGTTTGACAGTTTAGAGAATTGAGAGAGTTACTTGAAATCTTAAAATCCTATTAAATTTATGGTTTTTACGTATTAAACACATTTTTCAGAACACTTAAATTGTCATTTACACCTTTAATTTTAAAATTTTGATGAATTTAAAGAAAGACTATTAAATATATAATACTTTAATGTTTTAACCACTAATCCTAGATTAACTGAATTAAACGTTTTATATTTGACATAAAGACTTAATTTTCAATCAAATGTTTTTTTTGAACGGTTAAAATTTGAAGTTTGAAGTGTGGATCACAATTCAGTCAATTATTTTATGTAGCCTTAAATTTGAAATTGTGACAATACCATAAAGAAGCTCTAAAACTAAAGTGTGTTTTATAGCTCCATATCGATTTTGACAGTGAAAGTTGTCAAAACTCACTAAAACTAGTAAATCACAATTCAGTCAATTACATTTTGTGGTGCAATTTGTAACTCTTCAGTTAAAAATGTGACAACTATTTACTCCATTAAGCTATAAATAAGTAGAAAACATGAATACAAATTGCATTTCACCTACAGCAAACAGTCTTAGTCAAAATTATCTTATGTGGTTTTATAGCTCTATGAGAACAATTGTGACGTTTAGGGACGTTATTCAGTCTGTCATAAGGGACATAATAATTGTCAAAACTTACTCCATCAAGCTAAAAAACTAGTAGCCAATTACAGCTCTATAGGTGGAATTTTGACAGTTGTGAGTCAACGTTATTCGGTCGCATAAACGTCACAATTTCAAAATTTACTCCATCAAGGTATAAAACTAGTGAATATTTAGGGACGTTGTTCATTTTGTTAAAAACTATCAAAATTTACTTCATCGAGCTACAAAAGTAGAAAAGATGCTAAAGCTAGTATAAATATGAATTTACAGCTCCATAATACTCTTACTGCACTATAAAACTAGTAATTACATTTTATAAGGTTTTATACCTTCAATTTGTGAAATTTTGATCAGTTGTGTCATTTAGGTCTATTAAAAATGTTCTTAATTTGATCCATCGAGCTATGAAAGTAAAAAAACATTTTTAAATGATCCTAAAATCAGTACAAAATTGCATTGGACATCTCAGAGAGTTTATCAAGCTATCATAAAGACAGTACATGTTAAAATCATCCAATCGAGCTATAAAACTAGTAAATACTCTCAAAAAACAGCCAATTACATTTTGTAGCTCTATGAGTGGAATTTTGACAGTTGTCGGCTGACATAAACGTCACAATTGTCAAAATGTACTCCATCAAGGTATAAAACTAGTGAATACCCTTAGCAAACCGTGAATTATGTACTTTTACATTTAGGAACGTTGTTCTTTTTCCATTACAATTAACATCAAATTTCTAAATAGTCAATGGAAGAAGATTCTTTGCATGTGACTGTTCGAAGCATGTGCTGATTTTGAAAACCCTTCCTGTCATTGGCAATTCCTGTCATTTTCTCACACTTTCAAAAAGTTTTTGTTGCTCTCAGTCTGTATCTTTTTATTTGTGTTTAGTTCTTTTGTCTTTCATAACTTCGTTTTCTATTTTGTCTGTTCCAAGTAATTTTTTTATGAGATATTTTTTTTCTGATCATTTTTTTAAAAACATTTCTAATTTTGATTTTAACAAAGCAAAGAGAACTGATCAACTTTTGCCAAACATTATCCCCTATCAATTCAGAAAAAGGAAAGATTTATGGGGTAAACTAACGCAAATGACGCTAACACAGGCAACAGCCAATGGACCACCGTAAATCAATGGAAATTTCGACATTTTTCAACATCTCGGTAATCGGAGCTTCGTAAATCGCTTTTCGCGGACCGTTGGGCAAGCGACGCGTTAACCTGAACAAGGAACATAACTCAGTAAAATCGATAAAGTGCGGACGAATTTATGTTTTACGTTTTTTTTAAACTTCATAATTAATTCACCTTAATTGGTTTGCATTAGCTGATACTTTTTCCAGTTTTAGCAACACTTACCGCATCTCAAAATCGTGAATTTCCTCGAGAGTGAGATTGTTAGCGACGTCTAGTAACTGCTTCATGTTTTCCTCTTTTTGGCTTTTGAATGCGGCCAATTTGGCCTCTTGGGCGTGGACGTTTCCTAAGAAATCGTTGCCGTTCTTTAACAAGATGGTAGAGGTTACGTTGCCGTGCTCCAAAGACACTGATGGTTGTTGCACCTGCAAATTGTAAGCAAAACTCAAATTAGAAGTTTTGTTAAAAAAATTAATTATAGCAATTACATAGTATGGATGAGTCAAAGAATCCAGATTATTTAAGGTTTAGTTCTCCAGTGAATAGCCAATAAAATAAGCTTCCCATTGACGTATAAAAATTTAATGGTTAGTGGTACAGTTTGGTGCCTAATTGTGGTTTGAAATTTGAGCATCCAGTAACTCGGTTATTTTTGAGAGTTCAAGGAGGTTGAACCACTCAAACTAACCGTCTTGAGCTCTTCTTTCCAGTGGTGTTGAACAAAAAATTCTATATGAAAAATTGCGTATAGAGTGACCAAAAATAGTCAGTCAAGATACTTTTTATGCACACCCTGTATACTGGAAGCAAAAATGGCCCGGCAAACTTACGGTGCTGAGTTAAGGAGTTGACTAGAAACATTTTTGATCTCTTGCAAATTCTTCGTGACTTTCACATTTTTTGAGTTATTTAGCAAAAACTGGTTTGACAAATTTTCAAATCAGTTGATATTGTGATTTGAAATTTTAACACTGTGTAACGCAGTTATTTTTGGGAGTTCAGGGTGGTACAACCACTTAAAAAAATCGTTTTGAGCTCCTCTTTCCAGTGGTGTTGAACAAAAAATTCTGTCTGAAAAATTGTGTATAGAGTGACCAAAAACAGTCAATCAACATAATTTTTATGCACACCCTGTATACTGGAAGCAAAAACAGTCTTGCAAACTTACGTTGTTGGGTAAAGAAGTTGACCAGGAACATTTTTGGTCTCTTCTAATTTTTTTGTAACTTTCACCCTTTTCGAGTTATTTAGGAAAAACTGATTTGGTGCATCAAATATTTAAATCAATTGAAATTGTGGTCTGAAATTTGAACACGGTTTAAAGGAAAATTGCCTGTAAAACTCACTTGGAGTAAAAAAATTACTGTTTTAAGCACATTTTTGAAATCCTCATTAAATTTCCTATCGAAGTACCTGAAAAAACACTACAAAATTTGGTACAGTCAGGGGGAAAAGGAGTGTCAAAATTTGAACTGCCAGAAACACAGTTTGAAAAACACTCAGCGACAAAATCGACTATAAAACTCACTTGGAGTAAGAAAATGATTGTTTTAAGCACATTTTTGAAATCCTCATTAAATTTCCTATCAAACTACCTGAAAAAACACTACAAAATTTGGTACAGTCAGGGGAAAACAGAGGGTCAAAATTTGAACTGCCAGAAACACAGTTTGAAAGAACAGTCAGGGACAAAATCGACTGTAAAACCCACTTGGAGTACAAAAATGACTGTTTTAAGCACATTTTTGAAATTCTCATTAAATTTCCTATCCGATAACCTAAAAAAACGCTACAAAATTTTAATTCAGTTAGGGAGAAAAGCAGTGTCAAAGTTTGAACTGCCAGAAGCACAGTTTGAAAAACACTCAGCGACAAAATCGACTATAAAACTCACTTGGAGTAAAAAAATGACTGTTTTAAGAACATTTTTGAAATCTTCATTAAATTTCCTATTTAATAACCTAAAACAACACTAAAAAATGGGGTACAGTCGGGGAGAAAAGTCACTGTCAACAATTTGGCTGTGATTCTTTAAAAGTACAGCTGGAGAAATCGCACTATTATCTCTACAATTTTTTTAATATTTTCTTAAAGTACAGCTGGAGAAATCGCACTATCATCTCCACAATTTTTTAAATATTTTCTTTGTCAAATATGCAACGTAAGTAGCTGTCAGATTTGACAGAATATAACTACTATATTGTAAACATAAAAAAAAATAAATAAATAAAATTGATGAAACAAAGAAGAGCGAAAACGAGTGAATAAACAAATTAAGTGAAAGATGAAGTGGAAGAAAGAAGAAGAAAAAATATAATAATTACAAATTCTGCTTAGTGTTAGTAGATCATATTTAGCTAGAGATACTTAAACTAAACATGACAATCAAAATTAATGTTACACAATTTAAGTTAGTCATTTTACTATCAAATTGTACTTTCAGACAATAAAAAAATAACTAAATAAAATAACCTGCAAAACCAAACTGTGAATCTTCGGTCAAGTTTCATTATCAATGTTGAAGAAGAAATTGAAATTATTTTGTATTTGTGAAGGAATGTATTTTAAACTTGTTTACAGCATATTTTTTAAACAAAACGTCAACATCAGATTAAAAGATAAATATATACTAGCCAATGCTTTTATTGGACGTTTTTTTTAGTGATTTATATAATTTTCCAAAATGTGTTTCCCCGACTTAACTTGAGGTTTTAATGTGACAGATCAGGTGCAAAATAACACAGTCTAAACTAAACTTATCTAAAATGTTCTTAAAGTCAAGCCAATGTTGAGGAAACAGGAATTTTGTGTTCTTTAGAGTTGGGTTATAGTTTAATTATCTTTTGTTGGAGTTGTAGTGGCTGGTCTTGGTTAAGAGACTCATTAAGAGAAAATTTGTGACTTACCATTAAGAAGTCAAAATAAATAAAACTTTCTCACTTTACTGTCTAATTGTTCAACTTAATTCACTATCTTCAACACGTATACACAAACCGAAATAACTTAATAAAAGAGTGACTAACCACGATAGTAGCCTGAGGCGCTTTCCTCCCGAAATGCACTGGGTTCTCCAACGGATTGGCGGTGACATTTATGGGAGAAGTAGCATCGCTCGTACCTTCCAATCTCGCCCCCACCTCCCTCAGACATTTGTTTAAGCAAACACTGCCTCGTTTCTCCAAAGCGGCAGCTGCCGACGCCAACGAGTCTAGGATACTGCTGCGTCGTCTTTCCAACGATTCACTACAAAAATAACGGTTTAATGTTAGCAATGACCCAAGCCTACTCAATTTCGAACGATATAACCAGTATACAAGATGGTGTAATGTTAAAGGAAAAAAATTGGATTGGCCTCCTTGACCACCCGATTTTAGTCCACTTGTTTTATCATACGAGAGGAAACTTGCTTGAAAATTATAAAATTCCAAGTAGATGTGTTTATTGGAGAAACCACACTGTAAGTTGTCATTAACATTTAAATTTGACATTTTTATACTTTTTTTACGTCACGTGACAGCTGTCATAACTATCAAATCCGGTTCACCAGTTACCTAAAACGATATTTGATGAATTACATTGAAAGTTTGAAGAGGAGTCAAAGTTGACAGTTAGGACGTTAAGGAACACTTCAATGTATTGCTTGCATCACGTGACATTTGTCATAACTGTCAAAACTCACTCAGCCCGACCTGAAAGTATAAAATGCCAAATAGTGTGTTTCTCTGAGGAGTTAAGATGTATTCACAACTTCATGGAGCCAAATTAGACAAAACTTGACAATTTTGACGTTAAGAAAGACTTTAATACATTTCTTGCGATACGTGACAGCTGTCATAACTGTCAAAACCCGTTCACCAGTGACCTGAAACTATTAAATTATAAATAGTTGCTAATTTGAGGAATTGCATTGCAAGTTGTGTTTAAAGCTACATGGAGCCAAATTTGACAGTTAGGAACACTTTAGTGTACTGCTTGCGTCACGTGACATCTGTCATAACTGTCAAAACTCACTCACCCCGACCTGAAAGTATAAAAAGCCAAATAGATGTATTTCTTTGAGAAGTTGCACTGTAAGTTCTGTTTACAGTTTTATGAATCCAAATTTGTCAGTTCTGACGTTAAGAAACACTTTAACACATTACTTGCGTCACGTGACAACTATCATAACTGTCCATAACTGTCAATAACTGTGTCAAAAACTCACTATGGTAATCTAAATTTTTTTAGAAATGTTGACGTCTAATTTAAAAAAAAAAGACAACAGTTTAGAGAACAATAAAATGGCTCTCGTCCAACAAAAAAGAAAATCACACTTTCTGCAAAATCTAAAATTTATTTACCGAGAAGTTATATCACATTTTTAAAATGGAAAATGTAACATCGACACTGACGTGGATTATTCGGATGAACCCAAACATGATCTATATTTAAATGGCGACGTGGCCCAGAAAACTAAGTTGTATTTTTTTTATGTTTTGTTCGTGCCAAGCCGGCATTTCCCCAAAACAGAATCACCGGAAAACTAATTGCAAATACGTTTTCCCCGGTATTCCCGTCTAACTTTAACTCTCGGTGTTAATCATTCAGGCGCCGACAACATACAGGGTGTTTCACTGATAGATTTTGATTTGATTTTTCTGGATTATTATCATTAACCTGAAAATAGAAACAAATTTTATTGGAACCAGTTTCACCCTCAAAAAACCTACTAAATTGAACAAGGTTCACATTTAGGATGTAGTGGAAAATGGCAGTTTTAGTACTATTTTAAGGATTTATTAAAATTAAAATTATTTTTATTACAGTTTTCGTTAAGTGTCTTCTTGTAAAGCAAAAGTTTATGAAACTTTACTTTATCTCTTTACTAGATCGTAACTTTACTCATTTACATACAACGAAATATTAATAGATTTTTAAGAGTATTAATAGAAAGATGTGTAAAGTGTTAATCAGCGGCATGTTAATAATTTTATTAGTAACAGATGATATCTACGTTCAAATAAAAATCATACACAGGGTGTGCTAGTTGTAAACTACTTTTCAGTCATTGTGTATTAAATAAAATAAATGGCCTAGATCCGGAAAGTTTGGAGGACGACAGTGTTTACATCGTTCGAAAATGAATTGGCTTTATACTGTAAACGCCAATTCTACAAGGTGTCTCATTATAAATTAGTAACAGTTATATTGATATTCATTCTACAAGGAAGTTTAAATAATTTTCTTTTTTTACTCATTGTGTAATAAAACAGATGGATTAAAATCTGGAAATTAGGAAGGTCACATTTCTTTACTTACTCATTTTGACAGGTCTTACTCATGATATAATAAATCAAGTGGACTAAAATCCAGAGGTCAAGGAGGCCATTAAAACAATTTGGGATTATGCCATTATTCATTGCTATTATTATTTTACTAACCAATGTTTATTCAACACTCTGATCATTCCTACTTGATTGAATGACAGCTTGAGCAGTAGTAGTTGCCAGAAGCCTCTACAAATTATTTTTAGTTACCAGAAGCTTTTAAAAACTTCTTAAGCCTCTAAAGACTGCTTTTAATGAAGCCATTTCGTAATGCTTCTACAAGTCATTTTTAGTTTCCAAAAGTTTCTAAAGCCTTCTTAAACTTCTAAAAACTGTTTTTAATATGCTAGAAGCCTCTATACAAGTCATTTTGAGTTGCCATAAACCTGTACAAGACATTTTTAGTTGGCAGAAACCTCTGCACGTTTTTTTTAGTTGCCAGAAGCCTCTAGAAGTCATTTAATTGACCAATCACAAACAGAAATTTACTCAAGAATCACACTGTATACAATATTTCTAGCCAACCAAAAACAATTCGTTTTCTCCTAAATATGAAGCGACACCTCAATTCTAATAAATCCAGTTCCCAAGGGAAATAAATAAATGCAATACCTGTTTTTCCCTTGAAAAACCGACAACGAATTACATTATTGTAATAAGCATTTCACCTGAAAGTTGGATAAACCCATTTGCCAGATATTTTTAGGTCACCAGCTGTTTGTGTACACAAATCAAATGCTCTGGTAGTAAATTTAGAGTTCTCGTAAATATATTTTTTTTAAGATAGATGTCAATTATTGCTACTTTCCTGAAACATTAATTTGCTTTTTCCAAAATTGCCACAATTCATATTTGCTGCCATTGTTCCTGAGAACGGCTACGTTTTACAAAAGCCTCTTTGAATGTAGGTTTAATAATAATTTACGGCTGACTCTTGTTAACATTAGTCAACGCAGACACTTTTCGCTCCTTTTTTTTTCGTCGGAACGTGGCTTTAAGGTCGTTTCGCAGTTGTTTTACGTCCCTCGTCAAAATTACTTTTTTTGGCATTACAAAGTGTAATTTTGTTTGCTTTTTAATTCGCCATTAAACGTGGGTGCGTTACAATTTAATGTCCTTATAAAATGGGGGAACAAAACTTTTTACTTTCAGTAAAAAGAATTTGTATTTTAGCAAAAACTCTGACCTTCCATTCTATAGTTGAAATTGTACCTTTCTTCAATGATGGTATTTTTAACATCTTTGTTTCTCACACATGAAATACTTCAAATACATCAGAAAAAATCCACTTGTGAGGCACTACAGGTTCGTAGTTTGTGATTAGTCAAAAAAAGCAGCTTTCAGCTTGCTGCTTTTTCTTGACCAATCATAAATTACTCACTGTGTTGTGATTTACGCAATTTAAATACTTCTGACACTTCTAAATGACTCTAGAGGCTTCTGGCACTTTTACATGTTCCTAAAGGCCTTTGGCAAGTTTTCTGAACTGTTTGGAAGGTTCTGGCAATTTCTCAATAATTCTAGAGGCTTTTGGCATTTTTAAATGTTTTTAGAGCCCTCTGCCAGCTTTTAAGAGGGGTTTAGGACTGTTTAGAACCTTCTCAGACTTCTAGATGATTCTAGAGGCATCTGATAACATTTGGAAGGTTTTCAGTAGGAGTTAGAGGCTTCTAGCCGGTTAAATGATCTTAAAGGCATCTGGCAGCTTTTCAGTGCCATTTAGAGGCTTCATGAGGATAAACCAGACATCTAACGAGGTGCGTTTGTGGTAAAAATGTCAGACTTCTAATTTCAATATCTCAGATATTCAAGAAAAACAACGAAAAACCAGAGTAAATTTTGACGACTTCTAGCGGCCAAACGGTGCAAGTTAGATCTGCCCGCTCAACGTCACGTGATAGTCCCCGTTTATTAGCTTTCTTTTGTCACATGGCGTGTTTCAACAGAATGTTTCAAATAAGCGAATTATGGACGATTTATTAGAAAAGTGCTCGAAAACTTAACTCAAATTTGGGATTTTTGGGCCTACTATACTAACAGCGGCCATATTGAATTTTGTTCAATCAAAGTGACCTTTTATTACTAATTTTAAACTGCGGAACACGAATCTGACATCCATTTTGCTCTATCTGGCACATTTTCGGTGATGATTTTAAAACTATGGCAATTATGACAGTTTTAAAGGCGTGGCACCCTTAAAAAATGACATTCTGATAAATGACACTTCACGTCACATTTCTACCATTAACCTAAATCTATTTAGGCAGTCAAAGACAATTTTCAAAATTCAAAAATTTTCACAAAAAATTCATTACCCCCTGTAAAAAAGTCAGAAAATCAGTTTTTTAATTTTCAAGGTCAAACGGTGCGCTGTATAGAGAATTGTCAAATACAGTAAAACTTGCCTTCTATCGGGTTCTATACGTGGTGTAAAATTTTACACCCCTATCTCAGACCGTTTTCGAGATATTCATGAAAGTATCCGAAAAAAAAAATCAACTTTGACGCTCTCTAGCGGTCAAACGGTGTAACTTAGACCAGTCCAGTCAAATTCACGTGATAGCCCCATTTATTAGCTTTTTTTTGTTATAAGGTGTGCCTATACAGAATGTTTCAAATAAGCGAGTTATGACACATTTTGTGGAAAAATGCACACAAGATTACCTGAAAATAAGTTTTTCTGTCTGGGTGGATTACTGGATAACCGCTGCCATTTTGGTATTTTATTCAATTAAAATTTATGTATGATAAATTTTGACTTTGGGAACATAATTATGTTGTCAAAATGACACAAAACAAACATAAATTTTATTTGTAATATCAATATTACAAATACAACTACACAAAATTAAAACTAAATCAATAAATTTAAATTACAGCTGGAAAATTTGAGAAAACTGTAAGTTTTGATATAATTAAAGACATTTTGATACGTTTTTTCAATTATTTGATATAATTTCCATTAATAAACATGTGAATTATANTANTTCGTNGNANCTTNTGTCNCGCGNGACNGAGTGNNNTGTATCCNNNTTAATTTTCCNNTNCCGACNGAGCTATNTANCAANTTNNAGCGTGCACCAGNNNCNGNTATTNNACANNGCTCNACGGAAAAGCTATAAAGCTNAAGNATATTCCNAGAGGNNNNGAGTTCATTAAGACCTNNTTATCNCCCANTCGAGGNNNTTNTTNATCCTATAAGAGGCGCTAGAGTGTCCNATGATAAGGTNTCAGANTCTCTCTAANTCGCGGTAGAGGNGTANGNNNNAGACGGNTNAACCGATANCCNCGTTNACCCCTCNANACCCGNGCTCCGNAGCNNTGNAAGTACCGNNAANNNTGCCGGTAAAGGANGAAANGTTGCTACTGACTCGCNANGCNCNGNNNCANCNTNCNGNTNACCTACGCCTANACNGCNGCACCCGTGCCGTCCCTATTACNTCNCTNNNGNAANGANATGCCTATGAANACCCNCCCATNGTTTTTTTAGTAATATTTAGAAGCTTTTGCTAATTCCAAAAGCATTTCAGATAGTTATATGTCAATTTAAATGTAATCTTGGAACGTGTGGGACACTTTCAAAAGGCTTCTGGCAGTTTTTAAGTATTTTTGAGAAGTATTTAAGACCATCTGGTGATTTTTAAAATTTCTTGTACAGTTTAGGACACTTTTAGAAACCTCTAAACATGTTTTTGGCCTTTAACAACAAATCCTGTTTCTAATTGAACGTAATGAAAACTTTAACCCTTAGTATCCAAGAACTGTACACTTCACACTATCATTCATAGTCTCTAAACTATTAAATAATGACTTTTGCTAGGTTTGAAAATGTCTAGCAACGTTGGAGTTAAAAACCTTTGATGGCAAAGGTTTTTAAAGATTTTAAGCTTCAGAACACTTAACACACACTTACATTAAGACTTCTGATAGTTCAAAAGCTACTTCCAGCCTTGGAAACGTTTATGTTTTAGGTCATGGTTGAGAAATAGTGTTCTAGATTTTCTGTTTCTAAAAGCAATGAACCTTAATGATTAAAGGTTGTTCATTATTTTGAGCTTCAGAAGAGCTTTCCAAAGCTTAAACTATGACTTATGATAGGTTTAAAGACTTTTTCCAGCTTTAGAAGCTTCAGAGTAAAAATTGAGGGAAGATACTATAAATCTTCTGACCTTACAGGCAATCCACCAAGGATTTTAAAGATTTTAAGCTTCAGAACAGCTCGCAAGATTCAAAAAGTATTTTCTTACTTAGAGAGTCTTACATTAAGACTTGACTTATAGTTCAAAGGCTACTTCCAGCCTTGGAAACGTTTAGGTCCTGGATGAGAAATAATTCTATGTTTTCTGCAGCAATAAACCTTGATGATATTTTTTAAGGCTGTTTCCAGCTTTAGAAGCTTCTGAGTAAAGATGGAGAAAAGCCATTCAAAGTCTTCTGATCCTAAAAGGGATCCATCCAAGATTTTGAAGATTTTAAGCTTCACAACACACATTCATTAAAGTTTCAGAGCTATTATACTAAGTCTTAACTAAGACTTCGGGTAGGTTTTCAAGCTATTTCCAGCCTTGGAAACGTTTAGGTAACAGGGTTCTCTCAAAATATGTGCTAGGTTTTCTGTGGTATTTTATAAATGATTTTAGACGTATTTGCAATTTAAACAATCGAGAAAATTTGCCAGTTTTGTGGTTTACTGCATTTTTCTATCAGGAGTTCTCTGAAGATGCCATTTTATGATGTTTCCAGTTAGGAACAGTGTAAAATCTCACACAAAAATGAATAGTACAAAGCCAAAGTTGGCTTCCTGGATAACGTATTTCATTTACTTATGCATCGCTGTTGCATTTTAAACTCCCGCTTCAATGCACTCGCTTTTCATCACGGTTATTTTATTTTACCACACTTGCTTTACCGTCAGTTTTCCCATTAAAAATTCCGCCTACACTTGGTGTATCTCTAACATGGCGCTCATGCACTATTAGACACTGTAATTTGATTTCTACTGCAGTATTTTGTTTAGTTTTTTCCCTGAAAAAAATGAGAAACAGTAGGAAGAGTTACAGGGGGTAGAAGTTTTTTTCTAATCTCTGCAATTTTTCAGATATTTTTCTAAAAAGAGACGTGTTTTTTGTCTACATTTCTCAATCCGTCCTTCATCACTCCAATAAGCATTATTCTTCTTCAACTTTAACTGCTATGTGCAAAGCTAAAAAAAATGTAAAAAATTCTTCTGAAAGCAAATTTCATCCCCTACAAGAGTGAATATAAGCATTTTCGCCTACAGAAACGTTTAAAGGAGATATTACCCAAAACCCACAAAACTGCAATTATAAAGTTTGACAACTCCTTACCCCCATCGCTGCAATAAACATCAATTGAAATGTTGGAGTTAATGATTTTTTCGACATTTTTCTCAATATTCACCGCTGTCATTTATGAAGTTTGCTGCTCTCTCATTTGACATTTTTAAGAGAAGTAACTATAAGCTTCTAGGCTAGAAAAATCACCTGAATGTTACAAATAATTCTCAATTTTTTGCTGTTTTTTAATATTGATCTAGATTTATTGTATTTTTCTTCACTGTATTTAACAGCATAAACGTTGATTACTACGTCAGATCTTCCGGACTAAATAAAAAAAAAATATTCAATTAACCTACTTTAATATTCTAGCGCTATACACTTTGACATTAGCATGCATAACCGAGTGCTTATACTTATTCAGACTGGCGTAGCAGCAAATTCTCTCTATTTCAGTCAAAACAAGGCATTGTCAAGTGTTCGTTTGCATAAAGGAACATTTGCTAAAGTGTTTTAGCAAGTTTATTCCAGTTTAAATTGGTCAACCACGCAGCTGTAAAGCAAAAGAAATGTTATTAACGCAGTGTTGTATTCGAAATGAAAATTGCCAACCAATTGCTCTAGGGAATTTACGATTCCCTAATGTAGTACAGTTCAACCGCATTTGTACAGTTATTTAACAATCCATTGTTGGTTGGGATGAACTGGAATTTGCTTATAACCAAATGTTTTGATTTTTTAGTTTGCAAATGGAAAGCAAAGCTAAAAAGATGATTTTGACAGAAAACCATGATAATTAAATGATTAACAAGAGTTTACATGTTTTTTTTTCTCTGACAGACTGTATTTTGCTTTATGTGTTTTGCAGTGGTACTCTCTTTTTCTCATTGATTTCATGTGGATCGACAATATTTCATTGTAAGGGTCAATCAAATTTTGGTTCAATTAACTGGACGTTTTATCCTGAAATTCGATCTGGCGGAAAATTAAACCAAAACACGTCTCCGATTAAAATATGCGTTGCATTTGCGCTATACTTCAAAACGCATTAATTTAACATTTTACCCGTCAGAGAGACTTGTCCGGGACAAATCGAATTGCTTGTTGCATCGGGGCTGCATAGTAAATTGTTCGACAATTAAACCCACTTTTTTCTAAACTGAGTTAATTCGATTGCCGGCTAAATTATTGTCAGGCAATATTTCGAATTGATGGGCTTCAATCCGGAAAATTAATATCATAAAAATGCGATACACTCAGCTTATCAAGCTCGTTCATTTACTCTCGCTATGTTTATTTGATTATGACGCTTTATTAGTTTAGTGATTTATGTAGATGCATTCGTGAAGAGGATTGAAACGTTGCATTCAAAACCAGTTTCAGTAAATTTAAATTTTAAATTTGGAATATATTAAAGTTCAGGAAGCTTTTGTTCTGTTGGTTCAATATTTGATAACTAATCTGCAAATGATCAGGCAGAACAACCACTTTTTATACCTAAATAGTAGCACCCATTACTTACCCATAAGTAATAAGTCATTCATCAAAGAGGTGTGTTTGTGGTTTTCAGACCTCTAACTTGAGGCGTTTCTGAGATATTCAAGAAAAAGTAGAGTCAATTTTGACGACCTCTAGCGGCCACACGGTACAACTTAGCGTGGTCAGGTCAACGTCACGTGATAGCACCATTCATTAGCTTTCTTTTGTTATAAAGTGTGTCTATATAGAGTGTTTCAAATAAGCGAGTTATGGACGATTTTTTGGAAAAACGCACACAATTTTAAGTAAATTTGGAATTTCTGGGCCTACTATACTAACAGCGGCCATATTGGATTTTGCTCAAACAAAGTAACTTTTTTACTAATTTAAAACTGGGGAACACCATTCTGACGTCCATTTTGTTCTAACTGGCACGGTTTTGAAGATGACTTTGAAATTATGTCAATTTAGACAGTTTTTAGGGCGTGACACCTTTAAAAAATGATATTTTCGCCAATGACACTCTACGTCACATTTCTAGGATTAAACCAAAGCAATCTAGGCAGTCAAAATCAGATTTCAAAATGAAAAAAATACGAAAAAATTCATGGAGTGTCTTCTCTACTGTGAAAAATGCCAGTAATTCAGTTTTTTATTTTGTACAGTCAAATAATGAGTTGTGCAGAAAATGTCATATGAAGTAAAAGTTGCCTCCTATCGGGATGTATATGTGGTAAAAATTTTTAGATTTCTAACTCCAACCGTTTTTGAGATATTCATAAAAATATCCGAAAAAAAATAATGAACTTTAAAGCCCTCTACCGGCCAAAACGGTACAACTAAGCCCATTCCCGTTTGACGTCACGGGATAGCTCCATTTATTAGCTTTCTTTTGTTTTAGAGTGTATCTTTACAGAATGTTTCAAATAAGCGAGTTAGAGACAGTTTTTTGGAAAAAAACCCAAAATTTTGACTCAACAATGGGATTTTTACTAAAAAGCGGTCATATGCGATTTTCCTCACTAAAAATGACTTTTTTTACTAGTTTCTGGGAAACACGAATTTGACATCCATTTTGCTCCAGCTAGCACGGTTTCGGAGATGACTTTGAAATTTTAGCAATTTTTTATCTTTTTAGGGCGTGGCCTTTTTAAAAAATGACAGTTTAGCCAATGACACTCTATGTCACAATTCTACCATTAAACTAAAGCTATCTAGGCAGTCAAAGACGATTATCAAAAATATCACACCTCTCACCCGTTTTCGAGATATTCATAAAAATATCCAAAAAAAAAAATCAACTTTGAAGCCCTCTACCGGCCAAACGGTACAACTTAGCCCATTCCGTTTGACGTCACGGGATAGCCCCATTTATTAGCTTTCTTTTGTTTTAGAGTGTGTCTATACAGAATGTTTCAAATAAGCGAGTTAGAGACAGTTTTTTGGAAAAGTACCCTAAATTTTGACTCAAAATTGGGATTTTGGGCTACTATACTAAAAAGCGGTCATATTGGATTTTGTTCATTTAAAATGACCTTTTTTACTAGTTTAACTGGGGAACACGAATTTGACGTCCATTTTGCTCCAGCTGGCAAGGTTTCGGAGATGACTTTAAAATTTTGGCAATTTTTAATCTTTTTAGGGCGTGGCCTTTTTAAAAAATGACATTTTGGCCAATGACACTCTATGTCACAATTCTACCATTAAACTAAAGCTATCTAGGCAGTCAAAGACGATTATCAAAAATATCACACCTCTCACCCGTTTTCGAGATATTCATAAAAATATCCGAAAAAAAAAATCAACTTTGACGCCCTCTAGCGGCCAAACGGTACAACTTAATATGTTACATAACAAGTTTTTGGCAAATTGTAGAAAAATTTACCTAAAAATGAGTTTTTCTGATACTGTCTGCGTGAATTACTAATAACCGCCACCATTTTGGTACTATTCCATCAAAATTTGTAAATTTTAACTTTGGAAACATGATTCTGCTGTCAAAATGAAACAAAACGAAAATACAATTTAGAGTAATACTTATGCTCGCTGTATTAAAACACAAAGTTATTCCGATGAACACAAGTAAAGCACTGCAAAGTTTTTGTTTAAAATTAAATAGAGATTTTAGTTGCCCGCAATTCGTTTAGAATTGATGTCACAGACTTAATTACCACAAACTTTTGTAATTAATCGTCTTCTTTTTACCACAAAATTTAGGTTTATCTTGCAAGCTTTTAATGAATTTACAAAAAAGGTCTAAATTTATACGCGACATGATAAACGGTCTTTTTTGAAGGTTTTGTGTAATTTTTGGGTGTTAAACTATAGAAGTGCTGATATTCCATCGCGCAAAAGGAATTTGGTATTTATTTCCTCTGAAAACGCACTGTGGAATGAAATGTTAAGTCCCGAAGCGCCAATTCCGACACTCTAAAAACCGTTTTAAATGGAGCGATTTCGCTTTTTTTTTCCGATACGAATTTATCCGAATAAAACTCGTCCATTATGGAAATCCACTATCCGAATTAAATCCGGAACGTGGTTTAGTCGTAAATTGAAAACGCCAAAACGAAATTTTGCTCGCAATTGACATAAGGACGTTATGAGTCTAGGAACAATTTCTCTAGGGAATAAGCGACGACCCTTTTTTCTACAAACATTCTTTCATGAAGTAAAATATTCTGGACAAGTTGACTTAACCAACACTGAATATAAATTATTGCAGGAATCGTATACAGATAGACATTGATTACTAACTACAAGCAGGTTTTGATTACGAAGCAGGATATGCCAGTTTACATAGTTTCCAACTCAATTAGGCGATTGGATATGCTAATTTCCTGTTTCTAGGATCTGTCGATTGGTTCCACGAGCATTAATTTTAAACTTCCCTCCGAAATCGGGCAATCGGAATAATCGTTTGGCAAAACTCAAATCCTAAAAATGGGACTTTCGTTGGCGTCCCCTATAAATCTCGAGAAATATGTAAATGTCTTCTTTTAACGCCCTGCTGAATTTAATTTGCCTAACAAGGCAAAAATCAAAAACATCCAGGAGATCGACTCTTCCTTAGGGAGGCCTTTCTATCCGACACTCGAGATTTTTTCTGGGAAAAGGAGCTTTTCGAGAATTGAGAAAAGGTGGGATCTGATTAAGAGGCTTTAACAAGAAAATTCAATTCCGTTTTACTTCTATCACACTTCAATACAATTCGTGTTCATATGTAAACTGGTTTCTGGAAGAAAGTGCCTTTATAAGAGATAGATAGATTTTGCTGATCTTTAAAAAGCGTTAAAATGTTTAACAAGCTTTTAGACTGTTTCTTTAGAAGCATTTGGAAATCTTCGACGGTTCTAGAAATTGATGAAAGCTTTTAAACTGTCCTAGAAGCATACGAAAGTTTTACTAGACTAGACGAAAAAAAGCATTTGGAACGTTCTAGACACTATTTTGAAAGCTTTTGGAGTTTCTATAGTGTTTTGCTTTTGAATATTTTTTGAGATTATTTCAAGAGCATTTGGAAGGTTTTGGAAGGACAGTTTAAAAAGCATATTCAATGTTTTAAACTGCTTTACAAGCATTTGGAAATCTTAGACGGTTCTAGAAATTATTGGACGCTTTTAAACTACTATACAACCATATGGAAGATTTTAGACTGTTTTGAATTCTTTTAGACTAGTTGAAGAGCATTTAGAAACTTCTTTGCGGTTTCAGAAGCATTTGGAAGCTTCTGGACCCAAGATTTTTTGAATTTCCTATAGTATTTTGGAAGCTTTTGATTTTTGACTACTTCAGGAGCATTCATAAGGTTTCAGATCAGTTTAAAGAGCATATTGGACTGATTTAAAGGATTCTCGGAAGCTTTTAAACTGCTCTAGAAGCAAAGGGAAGCTTTAAGACTGTTTTGAAATCTTTTTAAAGCTGCTAGACTAGTTGAAGAGCTCTTGGAAGCTTTTCAGATTGTTCCAAAAGCTTTTGGAAGCTTTTACGCTGTTTTAGGAGCATTTGAAAGTTTCTAGACCCTATTTTGAAATATCTTGGAGTTTCTAAAACGTTTTTAGACTACTTTAGAGCCTAGTCAACTAGCTGAAGAGCATTTGGAATCTTCTAGACACTATTTTGAAAACTTTTGGAGTTTCTTATGTGTTTTGGAAGCTTTTCAAATTTTTATAGACCACTTCAAGCGCATTAGGAAGGTTTTTGGATAGTCTATAGAGCATATTGAAAGGTTTGGACTGCTTTACAGACAACTGAAAATCTCAGACGGTTCTAGAAATTGTAGGAAGCTTTTAAACTATTCTAGAATCATACGGAAGCCTTTAGACTGTTTTGAAATCTTTTGAGAGCCTCTGGATTAGATGAAAAGCATTTGGAAGCTCTTAAATAGTTCCAAAGGCCTTTGAAAGCTTCTATGCTGTTTCAAGTGCATTTGGAAGCTTCTAGACACTGTCTTGGAAGCTTTTGGGGTTTCTACAGTGTTTTGGAAGCTTCTCAAATCTTTCCAGACTACTTCAGAAGCATTTATAAAGTTTTAGATCAGTTTAAAGAGCTTATTGAAGGTTCTGGACTGCTTTAAAGGCATTTGGAAACTTAGATGGTCTAGAAATAATTGTCGGAAGATTTTAAACTGCTCTAGAAGCAAAGGGAAGCTTTAAGACTGTTTTGAAAACTTTTGAAAACTGTTAGACTAGTTGAAGAGCTCTTGGAAGGTTTTCAGATTGTTCCAAAAACTTTTGGAAGCTTGTACGTTATTTCAGGAGCATTTGAAAGTTTCTAGGCACTATTTTGAAATCTCTTGGAGTTTGTAAAACATTTTTACACTACTTTATAGCCTCTGGACTAGTTGAAGAGCATTTGGAATCTTCAAGACACTATTTTGAAATCTTTTGGAGTTTCTTATGTGTTTTGGAAGCTTTTCAAATTTTTATAGACCAGTTCAAGAGCATTAGAAAGGTTTTTTGGACAGTTTAAAGAGCATATTCACAGTTTTGGACTGCTTTACAGGCAATTGAAAATCTTAGACTGTTCCAGAAATTGTAGGAAGCTTTTCAACTGTTCTAGAATCATACGGAAGCCTTTAGACGGTTTTGAAATGATTTGATAGTCTCTGGATTAGATGAAAAGCATTTGGAAGCTCTTAAATAGTTCCAAAGGCCTTTGAAAGCTTCTATGCTGTTTCAAGTGCATTTGGAAGCTTCTCAAATCTTTCCAGGCTACTTCAGAAGCATTTATAAAGTTTTAGATCAGTTTAAAGAGCTTATTGAAGGTTCTGGACTGCTTTAAAGGCATTTCGAAACTTAGATGGTCTAGAAATAATTGTCAGAAGATTTTAAACTGCTCTAGAAACAAAGGGAAGCTTTAAAGACTGTTTTGAAATTGCTTGAAAGCTGTTAGACTAGTTGAAGTGCTTTTGGAAGGAAGGTTTTCAGATTGTTTCAAAAGCTTTTGGAAGCTTGTACGTTATTTCAGGAGCATTTGAAAGTTTCTAGACACTATTTTGAAATCTCTTGGAATTTCTAAAAAGTTTTTAGACTTCTTTTTGAGCCTCTGGACTAGTTGAAGAGCATTTGGAATCTTCTAGACACTATTTTGAAAGCTTTTGGAGTTTCTTATGTGTTTTGGAAGCTTTTCAAATTTTTATAGACCACTTCAAGAGCATTAGGAAGGTTTTTGGATAGTCTATAGAGCATATTGAAAGTTTTGGACTGCTTTACAGACAATTGAAAATCTCAGACGGTTCTAGAAATTGTAGGAAGCTTTTAAACTGTTCTAGAATCATACGGAAGCTTTCAGACATTCCAAAAATGTAAATGCAAGACTATTCCACATAATGAGTCCTTTTAATATCAGAAAAATGCAAAACAAGAGGTAAAAGAGAATTTAAGGACAAAGCAAGGGGCTAAAACGATCTATTGTCTAAAATATCCAGACAATTCGAATAATTAATGATAATGTTATTAATGATAATTTTATTCAATCGTAATTATAGCAAATACGAAAATTGTATTTGTTTCAATGTTTCTCTTTTGTTGTGTTTGTTCCGTTTTTAGATAAAATTTTAATAACATTTTCTTACCTATACTAGTGTCGTAAGCGTGTAAATACTCGCTGGTCATAAACTGTGAGACTAAAGAGGATTTCCCAACGGCCGGTCCGCCCAACACCAACACCCTGTAGGGATTGGGACCTGGAGCAGACGTGGAGCTCTCCCTCGACGAGGCCAAACTGCACGAGGCGGAAGTACGAGCCGATCCTGCTGCGGAAGTTGGTCCCGGAAGTTGTTCAGTACTGCAACCGAATATGTTTGTTATACAGGGTGTACCAAGTTTTAATCCAGAAAATTACAATTAAATACATGACCAATTGATCAATTCTTTGATGATCAAGGTGAGAAGTTGTTATTTTGAAAAGTTTATAGCTCAATGAATTTGTGTAAATTTTTGGTTCTATACCAACCCTAAAATGTAATTAATATCCAGCTGCTGCCAGGGATTTATCCATAAACTAGTCGAAATTTAATTTGTCAATCACTCTACTCCTAGTGGGTCAATTAGGACAGTTTCCTAATTTCCTAATTGACCATATCTAGCACTAGAGGCACTAGGCCAAATGGTTAACTTAATTTGAAACTGTCATTGCCTAAGTATAAACTTTTGTCACCTAGAAAACCCAAAATCACCATCTAAATTGTATCATTTGAAGCATTTCCTTTGATCGTGGATATGAAAGAATTGGCAATGCATTTGCCACTTACAGTTTCCACGAAAACACACACACAAGCGGATAACTAAAACATTTCTCCAGTTTCTCGTGTATCCCATATCCATTCAAAAAGGGGACAATAGATAATAAATGTTATAACGAAGAAAAATGCGGTTTATAACTTTAAGTATTATTTATACGATATGTGAAAGCTGCACTAATAAAATTATTGCTTAGAAAATTGTTCTTTAGGGTGCAAAACTGTTTATCAGCAAAAGTTGGCTAAAAGGTGATCGATTTTATTGGAATATTTACCTTAACGGTCGCATTAGGGAAGAATTATGGACCCTTAATCTTCCCGATCATAAATATAAACGGAAAAGAATGAAATTTCGTTCAGGGAGAACTTTTTATTAATCCGTAGAACCAAAGCGTTAAGAAGCATTTATGAAGGTAATTTAATTAAGTTTTTGCTTTTTAACGAACAAAGTCAAAAATTTTCCTTACAATTATGATTATCCAACGTATCAAATTACCCGTTATTGCCGTTTTTAATAAAGGTAATAGAGCGTTTTGTTACGTCCAAATTACATGGAAACGCGTTTCGCAACCAACCCTTTTGTCAGTAAAAATTAGTTACGCTCTAAATTAGCGTGTTGAAGTATGCCCTTAGATTATGTAAAAGGCGATTAGGAAATTTCAAGTCACGCGCTATGGAAACGAAACCGTTTCAGCAAAATTGAAAAGTTTATAAAGATTTATGGGTTTGAAGGAAATTTCCACTAGGATGAGGCCAAACAGGAAAATATAGCAGATCCACTGGTATAATGTTCAAGACACATTAAAATTTCAAGGTTGTAGCCACCCTGTAAATTTCTTCTTTTACTCCCAACCGTTTTTGAGATATTACCGGAAAACTAGACTGAAATTTTGGCACCCTCTAGCGCCCAAACCGTGCAGACAATCACCATATTTGATGATACTTTCAGAAAGCTTGTAATATGGACTATTTTTTACTTTTAGTGCTTTTTGGGTTAATCACCTCAAATAGCCGAGTTACAGGGTGATTTTCGGAAAGTTGCCTTGGTCAGTACACTCACTTGAGTGTGTTTACCCCAGAGACACAAGCTTTAACCTAAAACGAGTTATTTTGACTTAGTTTCCTTTAGTAACTTTTTACTTATTTCAATTTGAAATCTTCTGTTTACATTAATTTAACTGCGTTTACACCTTTTCAAGATGAACTTCTAACTTTTTGGGGTTTTACGTCGAAACGACATACTTTAGAACAAAATGTCAAGAATACAAAAATATAGCGCTTTTAAGGTTTTAGCCACCCTGTAAATTTCCACCTTTTACTCCAAACCATTTTTGTGACATTACCGAAAAACTGGACTGGGAATTTTGGGGCCTTCTAGCGGCCAAACGGTGCACACAATCACCATATTTGATGATACTTTTAGTGTTTCTGACCAAAAAATCTGAATCACTACACTTTTTATGCACCCCCTGTATAGCAGCGGCACTGACTGACAGTGAAACTTCCAGAAATAAGTTTAGCAGTTATTTACGAGCATTTTTGCTCACTTTCAAATTTTTCGTATATTTGAGCGTTTATGAGTTATTTAGCAAAAACTGGTTTGATGCACCAAATTTTTGAAACTGTGGTTTGAAATTTGAGCATCCAGAAGCTGGGTTATTTTTGGGAGTTCAGGGAGGTTTAAACACTCAAATTAACCGTCTTGAACTCCTCTTTCCAATAGTGTAAAGCAAAAAATTCTATCTCAAAAATTGCGTACAGAGTGACCAAAAACAGTTAAATACCATAATTTTCATGCGCACCCTGTGTACTGGAAGCAAAATCGGTTCTGCAAACTTACGGTGCTGAGTCAAGGGGTTGATTAGGAACATTTTTGGTCTCCTGCAAATTTTCCGCAACTTTCACAGTTTTCGAGTTATTTAGAAGAAACTGGTTTTATGCAACAAATTTTTAAATCAGTTGAAATTGTGGTTTGAAATTTGAACACCCTGTAAATCAGTTACTTTTGAGAGTTCAGGGTGATTCAGCCACTTAAAAGAACCGTTTTAAGCTCCTCTTTCCAGTGGTGTTGAGGAAAAAAATCCATCTGAAAAATTGGGTACAGGGGGACTAAAATAGTGACCCATCATACTTTTCTTGCACACCTTGTATACTGGAAGCAAAAACGGTCCTGCAAATTTACGACGTTGGGTTAAGGAGTTGATTGCATTTTTGGAGCAATTTTTTTGTAGCTGACAAGTTATTTAGGAAAAACTTGTTTGGTTGGTGCAACAAATAGTTAAATCGGTTGAAATTGTGGTCTGAAATTTCAACATGCTTTACTTGGAGTCAGAAAATGATTGTTTTAAGCACATTTTTGGAATGCTCATTAAATTTTCTATTTGAAAACGTAAAAAAAAATACAAAATTTGGTACAGTCAGGAGGAAAAGCAGTGTCAAAGTTTGAACTGCCAGAAACACAGTTTGAAAGAACAGTCAGGGACAAAATCGACTGTAAAACCCACTTGGAGTACGAAAATGATTGTTTTAAGCACATTTTTGAAATCCTCATTAAATTTCCTATCCGATAACCTAAAAAAACTTTACAAAATTTTAATTCAATCAGGGAGAAAAGCAGTGTCAAACTTTGAACTGCCAGAAACACAGTTTAAAAAACACTCAGCGACAAAATCGACTATAAAACTCACTTGGAGTTAGAAAATGATTATTTTGAGCACATTTTTAGAATCGTCGTTAAATTTTCTATTAAATAACCTGAAAAAAACGCTACAAAATTTGGTACAGTCAGGGAGAAAAGCGGTGTCAAAATTTACACTGCTTGAAACACAGTATTTGTAATTTACCCATCACTAGTAACTAAACACTGTTTTTTACTACTTAAACTTTTCTTTTTTTCTATACAGTACAATAACCTCTTTATGACAGTACAAAATACAAAATTCGGTTGAACGACAAATCTTAATAAACACATAAGACTTGAAAGAAAATGTTCACCACCTGCACGCAAACTCTCCTTTTCATTCACATTCTGAACGTGGAGGAGTAAATCTAATAATGATAAAAGCGTTTTTATTCACTGCCAAGGGAAATGGGCTTTTACGATCGGATAATTTCATTTTCGGGGCAACACCTCAACGGGTGTTTAATTTTGAGGTTAGGGTGTTCATGCACAACTCACTGTTTGTAACGAGACAAATGGTCCTCCAAACAAGCGATGGGAAATTCTTCTCTCCAGTTGGTTTGATCGCACTTTTCGTAAAAACTTTTTTGCAACACAAAGTTATACATTTTGTTTATAGGCGAAGGATCAAAATTCACAGTGACACAGCACGTTTTGTAATGTAAAAACAACTGGGTTTGCGGTTGTTATTTATATGTCGCACTGTTGCGAACATCACCACTTCGATACAACTAAACAATGCCGCCCCCCACGTTAGGTTGCCACCCCCGATCATGGCGCGCTATCAGTTAAATTTGTTGTCGATTCAAAAGGGGGAGACTCGTTCAGGTCGGATGAGCTGAGCTTTTGATCACTGGGTACACTAACCCGCCTGTCAGTAGTACAAAAGGAACTATAAATAGCCCTATAACGCCCGAGTTGGTATAATGAAACAAGCCTTACTTATTCAATGTTTTCCCGTTGTGAGCGGTCAGGTCTAGTAATAAAGGTGCAGTAAAATCGATCAACCTGGGAGTTTTTCAACTAAAACTAAATATATAAGAAAAACCAATGTAGTTGGCGGTAACGTCATATTATCGAGCACCTGTCTGTTTATTTTAGTTGAAATAGTTAATAGACTTCAAATAACGACAGTTCCAGATAATGACGTAACCGCCAATTGTCAAAGGTTAAACATTAGCATTAATGGTAACTCCAAATGTGCAGTATTTGACAGTGGATAGTTTGTTGTGATTGGTCAAAAAAGCAGCTTTCAGTTTGCTTATTTTTAAATTATCTGTGTTGTTTTGCTCTTTACATTCTTCAATTCTTCTTAAACTTAGATGTTTCAAAACAACTTGTTAATTTAAGGAAGTTTCTTTAAATACAGAACTCAAATATCTCAAAAACTCCTTACAACATTAGTAAGAAAGGTGAGCAAGATGAGGTTGTCAAACTTTATAAAAACACATATTTTAACATTTTTAGTGAGTGCTGGATTGTCAAATTTGCGTAATTCAGTTTGTCAGTTGATTTTTTTATGTATGTTAACTAAAATCTACAAACAATTTCTTTTTAACAGGCAATTTTGTCCTTGCCTGTTCTTTCACAACTGTTTCTGGCAGTTCAAATTTTGACACTGCTTTTTTCCCTGACTGTACCAAATTTTGTAGTGGTTTTTCAGGTTATTGAGTAGGAAGTTTAATGAGGATTTCAAAATTGTGCTTAAAACAGGCATTTTCTTACTCCAAGTGAATTTTACAGGCGATTTTGTCACTGACTGTTCTTTCAAACTGTGTTTCTGTCAGTTCAAACGTTGACACTGCTTTTCTCCCTGACTGTACTAAATTTTGTAGTGTTTTTTCAGGTTATTGAATAGGAAATTTAATGAGGATTTCAAAAATTTGCTTAGAACAGTCATTTTCGTACTCCAAGTGGGTTTTACAGGCGATTTTGTCCCTGACTGTTCTTTCAAAGTGTGCTGACAGTTCAAACTTTGACACTGCTTTTTTCCCTGACTGTACCAAATTTTGTACTGTTTTTCAGGTTGTTCAATAGAAAATTTAATGAGGATTTCAAAAATGTGCTTAAAACAGGCATTTTCTTACTACAAGTGAATTTTACAGGCGCGATTCAAATTTTGACACTGCTTTTCTCCCTGACTGTACCAAATTTTGTACTGTTTTTCAGGTTGTTCAATAGGAATTTTAATGAGGATTTCAAAAATGTGCTTAAAACAGGCATTTTCTTATTCCAAGTGAATTTTACAGACGATTTTGTCCCTGAATGTTCTTTCAAAGGGTGCTGACAGTTCAAACTTTGACACTGCTTTTTTCCTTGACTGTACCAAATTTTGTAGTGTTTTTTCAGGTTATTGAATAGGAAATTTAATGAGGATTTCAAAAACGTGCTTCAAACAATCATTTTCGTACTCCAAGTGGGTTTTCCAGGCCATTTTGTCACTGACTGTTCATTCAAACTGTGTTTCTGGCAGTTCAAACTTTGACACTGTTTTTCTCTCTCTATTAACTTTAAAAATGCACAAAATTTAAAGGTAGAAAAATTTACACTAATGTTTATGACGTACATCATTAATATTTATAATTTAGCATAAAACAGAGGTGATTTACTTTTAAACTATAGTTCATACAGTTATCCAGACATCTCAATTTGCGTAACGAATAAACAGATATTAGGAAAATAAATTACTTTTTCATCGATTATCTTTCAAGTTGCTTGGCAACGTCTCTATGAAACAAAAAAAAAAACTTCCGGAACTTGATAAATCTAGTTTGTCTGGCATACTGAAATGAAACAAAACCGGAATACAAATTTACACACTTTTTGTCATTTGCAAGCATGAAAACAGTACTTTCCTGTTCTAGCATGTCGGATTTTAAACGTATTGTAGGCGGACACTGAACAAGTAATGTTTCCTAGTGGAAAATATACTTTGTTGAGTGTTTAAAGGGGTTGACATTCGAACATTTTCCTCAAATTGTTCACTATCCAGCCAGAGATTTTTTCTTGTGACGGTTTGATTTAAAGTCAACGAAAAGGTTTGTTTAGCTTGTGCTTTTTGTTTTCGTTGTCCATACTGAAGGACTGTACAAATACGGTTCTTTATCGTTTGATTTAATTTAAAATGTGTATTATTTTTGAGAAGTAAACGAGGGTTGAGAAGAAGGACAGTAATGGGCACGAAACTTGCAAATAACGATGTTCGTAATTGTCTCAAGTCGGGAAAAGATAAAACGGAAGTCTTTGGGGGAATGTTCCGCTCAAAACGTGCCAGTTGCTTTTAAAGACCGCCCAATTAGGTAGTTGTTGAGTTAAAGTTACAAGGAATGATTTATCCAGAAGATTAGCAGTAAAATACGGTGATTTTGAAAAGAACAACACCCCTAATTAATTGAACTGTAATTGATGTGAATTAAATGTCAGTTAGTCACAATTTTAGTTATTTAGTGTAAACCTTATTTTACTTGACAGTTTTTCTCTAATAAAAGAAAACGAAGATGAAATTGAAATAAATTTCTAAGAATTTCATTCAGTTAATAGATCCTTAAGGACAATTTTACATCATAATATGTTATCTGCAAGCTGGAAATAAGAAACAAACAGCTTTTCCAGAACTCGAATTAAAGTCACTAATTAACTCATTCTTGGAAAAGGAATTCAGGATTGTTTTGAAAACAACGTTCCAATTAAGATCGCTTTATTAGTGTTTGGAATAAGTACACTAAAAACACGTATGAAACCGATATTATAACGGGCTTTAATTAATATTGCTTGATTTATTGTTGTTGTGTTTTGTTAAAAGTCCGTAATAATTCTCAATAGAAGTGACTTGACTACACAGTGATCCAAACTTAAATCCCAAAATTCCTCAAATAAGCAACTAACAAGAAAACCTCAAACTTAAGCAACTGTAAAGACTTTTTAAGTATTGCCAAAACTCAAAAAGTCAAAATTCTCATTATCTGTTTGGATTCTAAACAATTTTCTATATTAAAGCCTTGGAATACGTCTGAAAATCACAAGAACCGATATTTCAAACGTAAATTCTGAGCCTCCAAGAGAACTTTTGTACTTTCAGAGGCAATTTTCGGCGTTCAAACAAATTTGCAATTCCTAACGTTTCAAATTCAAATCAAAAGAACAGAGCAAAATTTTATGTTTTAAGACTTTAAGTTAGTCTGTATACCATTTTCTAAGATGGTTTTACAGTGATTTTTGGGGTTTTTAAGTCTAGAAAAGCGAAATTATTTAGAATTAACTGTAAAATCTGGTTATGTAAGTTTAAAAACTTGCCCTAAACGACGTCAGGAGCCAATGAATAAACATGACCCTATAAATTGCCACACCCTGTATATATGATAGTAACTGATAGAGTGACTGGTATGGCAGGAAAGAGGACCAATAGAGCTTTATTTTAAGCTATTTACTCACCCTGTAAGTCAAATAATGGCGGTGTTATTCAATTTTGAAAATTCAGGTGTCCGTTTCGAAAGTTTTGGTCAAAGTGCACGGTTGCTTAACCGGGTTTGTTGAATATCTCGAAAACGGTCCATTATCCAACATTTATAGTAAATTATCATCGTTTCAGAGTTGTTTTTTTGGTTATCTAGCCATATTTTATTTTTTTTAGTATTTAAATTTAATACAGAAAACTCGAAATTTGAATTTTAAGTTCCTAAATCAAGTGGTCAATGTCTCCAAGTAATTTTTCGAGACTAGAAAAACTATTTTTAGTATTTTCATATTTTTATTTCTTTATAGTTTCTTCAATTCCTACTCTCAAGTGCTGAAATACAATTTGACAAAAACTGTTGTTAGTTCTCATGAGTTAAGGTTAATATACAAAGTTCATCATTTTTTAGGTTATTGATTGCTTTCCTAGTTATTTTTTAACCTTTAAATATTGAGTCTGCAGTTAAAACACTTAAGAAAATGCTAATTTTAACTGCACTTTTGTCAATTTACTAAATTTATACTTGGTTCCATTTTGATTACATTATAGTTTTGAGTAAACTAGTCCTTTGTCCTATAACTAAAATTACATCAAAGGGCTTTAATCCACTCGTCTCTACACGGAAAAGTTAGATTTTAATTCTAAAACATGAAGGGCTTAGTAGGACAGTTCACGTATAATCAGGAGACAAAGTTATTATAGGGATTTGAATGTGGATCGCATTAAAGTTGCAAAAAGGGTGGGATTTGTTCGACGTGTGTTCAAGCAGAATAATGGGAAAAGTTTCGTCATTTTTCAAACTGCATTGCTGTAACAGTGAACCAGTCAAAGGGAACGATTGTGGTCGATCCTGGACAAATAAAACCTTTTTTTTGTATTTTCAGAGGGTAAATCAATCATAAACTGAACTGAATATTGGATTTCCCTTGAAAAAGCTTTGTTTTGCTTAATATTTGCAAACAAAATGAGTTTTAAGGGCTTAAAATCTTGTGTTTGGCCTACATAAAGCTCGTTGATCCTGGGTCGTTGGATTAACTTTCAAAGACGTAATACATTAAGCCTGTCCCTAACAGAAGTAAACTTTCCCTCAAGTTCCGTTTACCCCCTTTAATACGAAATTAACCCTCTTTTTCTTGTAAATGCCATACTAAAAATCTGTACTCAATTTGAAGCAAAATCCTTCAGTAACCTTTAAAAAGCTCGAAATGACGGGATCGTAAAAAGACGCTCAATCTAATTCCGGTTGCGATTGCAGTTTAAAAATCCCGTTTCATTTTGATCGCAAAAAGAAAGTTTACGATAAAAGCTACTAAACCAACTTACCTCGAGTTACTGGACGCTACTGAATTATTCGATCTGGATCGACGGCTTTTCAGACTATCTCCCCGATTAACTACCCCTTTGCCTGTGATGGAAAAGTGTCTCAGTCTGTAATATTCTTCCTCAACTCCGGTATTTGGCATGGAAGCTACTCTGGATCTTTGTTGAGGGAGGCAGAGGTAGTTTGGCCTCCCGGAAGATCGACCTGGTGTTTTGACTGATTGTGATCTGTTGTGATGAGGACTGCCATATCTACAAAAACACATTTTGGGGTCAGAAAATCCTGTGGAGAAACCACATGCTAAAATGCGTTTTGATTAGTATGAAGGATCCAGCGTTATCCAACTCTATAAATTTAACAAATTTGAATTGATTTGTTAACTGTTTGGTATTATATCAAGGCAAAAAATTCCAAATAGGAACAAAGAAACATTTTCAACAATTGCGTGTGTCCTAGTAAATTATTCAACCCCTAAAGCCACGAACCCCCTAATCATAACAAAAACTAACGCGGGCATTAATAAAAAATTACATCCACCTATTCAGAACACAATAGATAAAATCTATACGAACGGTAGAGAGGGAGTAAAAGCGTTTTATCTACTCTAGGGAATTATGTCCGCAGTTATTCCAATAGAATAATTCCTGGGACGTTTCCGGCGCATTTGGTGGAATTTGTCGGAATTCGTGGATTGCCAAGACGTAACTAAACTTGATTAAAACAGTCTTTTATCTTGGCACATTTGGAAATTGTTTACATAGTATACAGTCAAAGAATTAGCCAGAAAACATACTTTTAATAGTATATTTTCTGGTTTAATCTTTGACTGGTAAAGCCAAAAACTCATGATATCTTTGAACATTTTTACAGCAAAAATCAGCTGTTTGGCAATTTTAATCCTCGTATACGGTTGCGGATAAAATCAAAGTGAATAAATAAGGAAATTCCAGACAAAACCCGCTGCTCTTGTTGGCTGTTTCGTATTGCAGAGCAATACTTTTTACGTTTACAGCCTGCTATTTTATTAAAAAGCGCTTACGCTTTTCCCAGCGGCCCTTTTGAGCTCCTGAAACCGACTTTTTGTCCTTTTCACCGTCCTTTTACAGCAATTTACAGGGGTCTCGTAAAGTTTCATTATCTGTCAATATGATTAATAATCTAGGACGAGCTAGAATAGCTAACGTAAAAAAACGGTTTAAGGGAAAAATAATCATTATGTTTGATCCTCGATTAAGCTTAAACGTCTGTTGTAGACGGGTTGGAAGTAGTAATGGTTAAATTACCAGTAAAGTAAATATTTTACTTTACCTAATTTTCAGGTTATTGGATTGGAAACTTAGTAAGGATTCCAAAAATGTGATTAAAACAGTCATCTTCTCACTCCTAGTGGGTTTCACAGTCGATTTTGTTCCTAACTGTCCGTTCAAACTGTCTTTTGGACAGTTTATACTTTGACACCACTTTTCTTTCTGACTTTATATGATTTTAGAGTGTTTTTTTATGTCATTAGATAGGAAATTTAATGAGGATTCCAAAAATGTACTCAAAAACTTAATTCGGTCACTCCAAGTGGGTTTTTGTCCTTGCTATCTATTAAACAGTGTTCAATTCACTGATTTGTAAATTTGTTGCACAAAACCAGTTTTTCCTAAATAACTCGAAAACGGTGAAAGTTACGAAAAATTTGCAAGAGACCAAAAATGTTCCTAATCAACTCCTTAACCCAACATCGTAAAGTTGCAAGACCGTTTTTGCTTGCAGTATACAGGGCGTGCTTGAAAATTATGGTGATTGACTGTTTTTGGTCACCCTGTACGCAATTTTTTAAATAGAATTTTTTGTTTAACACCATTGGAAAGAGAAGCTCAAAATGATTCTTCTAATTGGTTAAACCATCCTAAACTCCTAAAAATAACCGAGTTACAGGGTGTTCAAATTTCAAACCCCAACTTCAACTGATTTGAAAATTTCTTGCAGCAACCCAGTTTTTTCAAAATAACTCGAAAACGGTTAAAGTTGCAAAAAATTTGCAAGAGACCAAAAATGGTCCTAATCAACTCCTTAACCCAACACCATAAATTTGCAGGACCGTTTTTGCTTCCAGTATACAGGATGTGCATGGAAAATGTGATAGTTAACTGTTTTTGGTCACCCTGTACGCAGTTTTTTAGATATAATTTTTTGTTTAGCACCACTGGAAAGAGGAGATCATAACGGTTCTTTTAAGTGGTTGAACCACCCGGAACTCCCAAAAATAACCGAATTACAGGGTGTTCAAATTTCAAACCACAAATTTCAAAATATGTTGCATCAATCCAATTTTTGCTAATAAACTACGCCCCTCACTAGTTGAAAGCATTATTTTTGATACCCAAATTGTTTACAATATTTTTACGCTCCCAATCCGCCTGTCGAAACGTATAAATTGCATCCAGAAAATAAATAGATCCAGACTGGAAATAAAATTATCGGCTTTGTATACGTTCCGTTACTGCGTAAGCGCCTAGTGTCAAGGATGTTTGAAGGCTGCCGGTAATTTGTTAAATCCCATGTTAATAAACATTATTGTTTTATATAATAAAGTTTCACAGTAACTCCCTATAAATATTCTATAATGTGAGAAAGTTAAAATAAAAATCCTTTAAACCTTTCAACGGAGTATTTCATGTTGTTTTGAGTGGGCTTTTCAACGTATAAAATGGAATTTCAATTTGATTTAATTTTTAAAGGATTTTGGGGTTATGATGAGGGTGATTTATTTGAAGATAAATCACTTTTGTTTGGAAAAAAATTAATTAATCTTTCAGAGAACATGTTATAGTATATTATATTTTATAATACTTCAGAATTAATTTGTTCAAATAAACTTATAAACGGTTTTTTTTTTGGGTCACTTATTGTGTGATGCAGTTTATTTAAGTTTCTACTTAAATTGGGTAGTTTTAAGTATAATGTTGCTAATACAGCTGTTTTCCGCAAAATATTTCAAAAAATTGTTGAATTTTAAACAAGAGAAATAAAAATTACCCAAAGACATATAAAAGATTATTGGCATATTAAAAAAGTTATTTAGATTAAAGCAAAAAAATTAACCTTGGTCAACTTTATATCATGCCCACCAAGTAGGAGACTTATTTAGGTTCAACAGAAGAAAACATTGGTCAACTTTGAAACCTCCTAGCGCTGAAACGGTTCAAGCTATCAACCAAAGGAGCTATATTTTTGAAAAGCCCATTTTATTGGCTATCCATTGACATATAAATTTTAATACCTTGTCAGTCGAATAAGGGAGTTATTCAGGTTTAAATGATTGGTCAACTTTAAGGCCCCCTAGAGACCAAACTACAATGAGTTCCAAAATAGCTGCTAGATTTCTATATGGTTAACCACAATGTGCTTTAGTAATTAACAGTCCTGATTTAATTAAGCTTGTGAAATTTACCTCTAAATGAACCGAAATTTTCCGAATTATTTGTATTACACGCAATGCCAGTTTTTGTAAACTAATAATTATTCCTGCTGTATAATTTTTAGCTTTAATTCAATAATGAATTCTATAAATTCCCAAACATGTTTCAGGGAAAACAACCCTCTCATTTGGAATAATTACACGGAATTTAGTAATTAAACAGCAAATGCCTATAGTGCAAGTTGCCAAGCAACAATATATCACATAATATCGAAGGTTTTATTAAATAAACACACGTCGATTCCCTATTGTTTCCACATATGTTTTGGGGATTTACGACTAGCGAAAAACCATAATTCTTTTCATAACAGAAATAAATACAGCCTTGTAACATAGAAATCTAAATCACGCTTAATCCAGTCGTCTGCTTTTGATCTTGGCATCCTACTGGACGTAAATTATTCCACATTTCTTGGAGTCATAAAAATAATCCAGTTTTAGTGTGTTTGTGTGATTTTTTGGTTTTATTGTCGCTAACTTTAAACGAGAAAAAATTGGCTTAATTAGGCAGGCCGTTTGAATCAACCAACAGCTGTTTATTCGTGAAAGAGAGACAAATCTGGCTGTCGTTTAGCCTTGAAGTTTATCCTGGAAGTCTGGAAGTAATGCAAGAATATACCAGAAACTTCCACAAAGATGAAACTGTTTTTGTGCTAGGATATCCAATTAAGATTTTGGTTCCAGGAATCTTTTCAACGTGTATAGAATGTCTGACATTTCCGCAAGCAAATCAATTACAAGGTTTCCTATATTTAGCCAGAAACGTTAACGACTTTCAAAGTTTTTATTTCCTTTTGCGTAACATATTGACTGAAAAACTGCCGCAATCCTTTCAGGACATTGATCTAGGGTAACGAACCGAAATTATTGCGGACTTTCTGTACGAAATCGGGTCGTTTTTAATAATCCCCAAGCTAATTAGCGCTGATTTAAATAAACATTATTCCAGGTAAATCAATGAGCGTTAAATCAGGTCGGCGTTAAGGGGGCTATGACTTTTCGTTATATTAGTCATAGTCAATCATATTTAGCAATGACACAAGCATCTGGGTTTGACAGTTTAGAGAATTGAGAGAGTTACTTGAAATCTTAAAATCCTATTAAATTTATGGTTTTTACGTATTAAACACATTTTTCAGAACACTTAAATTGTCATTTACACCTTTAATTTTAAAATTTTGATGAATTTAAAAAAAGACTATTAAATATATAATACTTTAATGTTTTAACCACTAATCCTAGATTAACTGAATTAAACGTTTTATATTTGTCATAAAGCCTTAATTTTCAATCAATTTTTTTTAGTTTGAACGGTTATATATTAAATTTGAAGACTAATAAAGAAGAAAGTGTGTCAAGATATCGAAGGAAAGTTGATAAAAAGTAAGATCACAATTCAGTCAATTACATTTTGTGGTGCAATTTGTAACTCTTCAGTTAAAAATGTGACAACTATTTACTCCATTAAGCTATAAATAAGTAGAAAACATGAATACAAATTGCATTTGACCTACAGCAAACAGTCTTAGTCAAAATTATCTTATGTGGTTTTATAGCTCTATGAGAACAATTGTGACGTTTAGGGACGTTATTCAGTCTGTCATAAGGGACATAATAATTGTCAAAACTTACTCCATCAAGCTAAAAAACTAGTAAATACACTCAGCAAACCGTGATTTATGTACTTTTACATTTAGGGACGTTGTTCATTTTGTTAAAAACTATCAAAATTTACTTCATCGAGCTACAAAAGTAGAAAAGATGCTAAAGCTAGTATAAATATTAATATACAGCTCCATAATACTCTTACTGCACTATAAAACTAGTAATTACATGTTATAAGGTTTTATACCTTCATTTGTGAAATTTTGACAGTTGTGTCATTTAGGTCTATTAAAAATGTCCTTAATTTGATCCATCGAGCTATGAAAGTAAAAAACATTTTTAAATGATCCTAAAATCAGTATAAAATTGCATTGGACATCTCAGAGAGTTTATCAAGCTATCATAAAGACAGTACATGTTAAAATCATCCAATCGAGCTATAAAACTAGTAAATACTCTCAAAAAACAGCCAATTACATTTTGTAGCTCTATGAGTGGAATTTTGACAGTTGTCGGCTGACATAAACGTCACAATTGTCAAAATGTACTCCATCAAGGTATAAAACTAGTGAATACCCTTAGCAAACCGTAAATTATGTACTTTTACATTTAGGAACGTTGTTCATTTTTCCATTACAATTAACATCAAATTTCTAAATAGTCAATGGAAGAAAATTCTTTGCATGTGACTGTTCGAAGCATGTGCTGATTTTGAAAACCCTTCCTGTCATTGGCAATTCCTGTCATTTTCTCACACTTTCAAAAAGTTTTTGTTGCTCTCAGTCTGTATCTTTTTATTTGTGTTTAGTTCTTTTGTCTTTCATAACTTCGTTTTCTATTTTGTCTGTTCCAAGTAATTTTTTTATCAGATATTTTTTTTTAATGTTTTTTTCTGATCATTTTTTTAAAAACATTTCTAATTTTGATTTTAACAAAGCAAAGAGAACTGATCAACTTTTGCCAAACATTATCCCCTATCAATTCAGAAAAAGGAAAGATTTATGGGGTAAACTAACGCAAATGACGCTAACACAGGCAACAGCCAACGGACCACCGTAAATCAATGGAAATTTCGACATTTTTCAACATCTCGGTAATCGGAGCTTCGTAAATCGCTTTTCGCGGACCGTTGGGCAAGCGACGCGTTAACCTGAACAAGGAACATAACTCAGTAAAATCGATAAAGTGCGGACGAATTTATGTTTTACGTTTTTTTTAAACTTCATAATTAATTCACCTTAATTGGTTTGCATTAGCTGATACTTTTTCCAGTTTTAGCAACACTTACCGCATCTCAAAATCGTGAATTTCCTCGAGAGTGAGATTGTTAGCGACGTCTAGTAACTGCTTCATGTTTTCCTCTTTTTGGCTTTTGAATGCGGCCAATTTGGCCTCTTGGGCGTGGACGTTTCCTAAGAAATCGTTGCCGTTCTTTAACAAGATGGTAGAGGTTACGTTGCCGTGCTCCAAAGACACTGATGGTTGTTGCACCTGCAAATTGTAAGCAAAACTCAAATTAGAAGTTTTGTTAAAAAAATTAATTATAGCAAGTGCTGATTACATAGTATGGATGAGTCAAAGAATCCAGATTATTTAAGGTTTAGTTCTCCAGTGAATAGCCAATGAAATAAGCTTCCCATTGACGTATAAAAATTTAATGGTTAGTGGTACAGTTTGGTGCCTAATTGTGGTTTGAAATTTGAGCATCCAGTAACTCGGTTATTTTTGAGAGTTCAAGGAGGTTGAACCACTCAAACTAACCGTCTTGAGCTCTTCTTTCGAGTGGTGGTGAACAAAAAATTCTATATGAAAAATTGCGTATAGAGTGACCAAAAATAGTCAGTCAACACACTTTTTATGCACACCCTGTATACTGGAAGCAAAAATGGCCCGGCAAACTTACGGTGCTGAGTTAAGGAGTTGACTAGAAACATTTTTGATCTCTTGCAATTTTTTCGTAACTTTCACATTTTTTGAGTTATTTAGCAAAAACTGGTTTGACAAATTTTCGAATCAGTTGAAATTGTGGTTTGAAATTTGAACACTCTGTAACGCAGTTATTTTTGGAGTTCAGGGTGGTTCAACCACTTAAAAAAACCGTTTTGAGCTCCTCTTTCCAGTGGTGTTGAACAAAAAATTCTGTCTGAAAAATTGCGTATAGAGTGACCAAAAACAGTCAATCAACACACTTTTTATGCACACCCTGTATACTGGATGCAAAAACAGTCTTGCAAACTTACGTTGTTGGGTAAAGAAGTTGACCAGGAACATTTTTGGTCTCTTCTAATTTTTTTGTAACTTTCACCCTTTTCGAGTTATTTAGGAAAAACTGATTTGGTGCATCAAATATTTAAATCAATTGAAATTGTGGTCTGAAATTTGAACACGGTTTAAAGGGCAGTCAGGAACAAAATTGCCTGTAAAACTCACTTGGAGTAAAAAAATTACTGTTTTAAGCACATTTTTGAAATCCTCATTAAATTTCCTATCGAAGTACCTGAAAAAACACTACAAAATTTGGTACAGTCAGGGGGAAAAGGAGTGTCAAAATTTGAACTGCCAGAAACACAGTTTGAAAAACACTCAGCGACAAAATCGACTATAAAACTCACTTGGAGTAAGAAAATGATTGTTTTAAGCACATTTCTGAAATCCTCATTAAATTTTCTATTAAATAACTTGAAAAAACACTGCAAAATTTGGTACAGTCAGGGGAAAACAGAGTGTCAAAATTTGAACTGCCAGAAACACAGTTTGAAAGAACAGTCAGGGACAAAATCGACTGTAAAACCCACTTGGAATAAGAAAATGACTGTTTTAAGCACATTTTTGAAATCCTCATTAAATTTCCTATCAAACTACCTGAAAAAACACTACAAAATTTGGTACAGTCAGGGGAAAACAGAGGGTCAAAATTTGAACTGCCAGAAGCACAGTTTGAAAAACCCTCAGCGACAAAATCGACTATAAAACTCATTTGGAGTAAGAAAATGACTGTTTTAAGCACATTTTTGGAATCTTCATTAAATTTTCTATTCCATAACCTAAAACAAGACTAAAAAATGTGGTACAGTCGGGGAGAAAAGTCACTGTCAACAGTTTGGCTGTGATTCTTTAAAAGTACAGCTGGAGAAATCGCACTATCATCTCCACAATTTTTTAAATATTTTCTTTGTCAAATATGCAACGTAAGTAGCTGTCAGATTTGACAGAATATAACTACTATATTGTAAACATAAAAAAAATAAAATTGATGAAACAAAGAAGAGCGAAAACGAGTAAATAAACAAATTAAGTGAAAGATGATAGTGGAAGAAAGAAGAAGAAAAAATATAATAATTACAAATTCTGCTTAGTGTTAGTAGATCATATTTAGCTAGAGATACTTAAACTAAACATGACAATCAAAATTAATGTTACACAATTTAATTTAGTCATTTTACTATTAAATTGTACTTTCAGACAATAAAAAAATAACTAAATAAAATAACCTGCAAAACCAAACTGTGAATCTTCGGTCAAGTTTCATTATCAATGTTGAAGAAGAAATTGAAATTATTTTGTATTTGGGAAGATATGTATTTTAAACTTGTTTACAGCATATTTTTTAAACAAAACGTCAACATCAGATTAAAAGATAAATATATACTAGCCAATGCTTTTATTGGACGTTTTTTTTAGTGATTTATATAATTTTCCAAAATTGTTTCGCCGACTTAACTTGAGGTTTTAATGTGACTGATCAGGTGCAAAATAACACAGTCTAAACTAAACTTATCTAAAATGTTCTTAAAGTCAAGCCAATGTTGAGGAAACAGGAATTTTGTGTTCTTTAGAGTTGGGTTATAGTTTAATTATCTTTTGTTGGAGTTGTAGTGGCTGGTCTTGGTTAAGAGACTCATTAAGAGAAAATTTGTGACTTACCATTTAGAAGTCAAAATAAATAAAACTTTCTCACTTTACTGTCTAATTGTTCAACTTAATTCACTATCTTCAACACGTATACACAAACCGAAATAACTTAATAAAAGAGTGACTAACCACGATAGTAGCCTGAGGCGCTTTCCTCCCGAAATGCACTGGGTTCTCCAACGGATTGGCGGTGACATTTATGGGAGAAGTAGCATCGCTCGTACCTTCCAATCTCGCCCCCACCTCCCTCAGACATTTGTTTAAGCAAACACTGCCTCGTTTCTCCAAAGCGGCAGCTGCCGACGCCAACGAGTCTAGGATACTGCTGCGTCGTCTTTCCAACGATTCACTACAAAAATAACGGTTTAATGTTAGCAATGACCCAAGCCTACTCAATTTCGAACGATATAACCAGTATACAAGATGGTGTAATGTTAAAGGAAAAAAATTGGATTGGCCTCCTTGACCACCCGATTTTTGTCCACTTGTTTTATCATACGAGAGGAAACTTGTTTGAAATTATAAAATTCCAAGTAGATGTGTTTATTGGAGAAACCACACTGTAAGTTGTCATTAACATTTAAATTTGACATTTTTATACTTTTTTTACGTCACGTGACAGCTGTCATAACTATCAAATCCGGTTCACCAGTTACCTAAAACTATAAAATTAGAAATAGTTGCTAATTTCAGGAATTACATTGAAAGTTTGAAGAGGAGTCAAATTTGACAGTTAGGACGTTAAGGAACACTTTAATGTATTGCTTGCGTCACGTGACATCCGTCATAACTGCCAAACTCACTCACCCTACCCTGAAAGTATAAAATGCCAAATAGTGTGTGTTTCTCTGAGAAGTTAAGATGTATTCACAACTTTATGGAGCCAAATTAGACAAAATTTGACAATTTTGACGTTAAGAAAGACTTTAATACATTTCTTGCGATACGTGACAGCTGTCATAACTGTCAAAACCCGTTCACCAGTGACCTGGAACTATTAAATTATAAATAGTTGCTAATTTGAGGAATTGCATTGCAAATTGTGTTTAAAGCTACATGGAGCCAAATTTGACAGTTAGGAACACTTTAGTGTACTGCTTGCGTCACGTGATAACTGTCATAACTGTCAAAACTCACTCGCCAGTGATCTGAAAGTATAAATTGCCAAATAGAAGTTTCTTTGAGAAGTTGCACTGTAAGTTCTGTTTACAGTTTTATGAAGCCAAATTTGTCAGTTCTGACGTTAAGAAACACTTTAACACATTGCTTGCGTCACGTGACAACTGTCATAACTGTCAAAACTCACTATGGTAATCTAAAATTTTTTAGAAATGTTGACGTCTAATTTAAAAAAAAGACAACAGTTTAGAGAACAATAAAATGGCTCTCGTCCAACAAAAAGAAAATCACACTTTCTGCAAAATCTAAAATTTATTTACCGAGAAGTTATATCATATTTTTAAAATGGAAAATGTAACATCGACACTGACGTGGATTATTCGGATGAACCCAAACATGATCTATATTTAAATGGCGACGTGGCCCAGAAAACTAAGTTGTATTTTTTTTTATGTTTTGTTCGTGCCAAGCCGGCATTTCCCCAAAACAGAATCACCGGAAAACTAATTGCAAATACGTTTTCCCCGGTATTCCCGTCTAACTTTAACTCTCGGTGTTAATCATTCAGGCGCCGACAACATACAGGGTGTTTCACTGATAGATTTTGATTTGATTTTTCTGGATTATTATCATTAACCTGAAAATAGAAACAAATTTTCATTGGAACCAGTTTCACCCTCAAAAAACCTACTAAATTGAACAAGGTTCACATTTAGGATGTAGTGGAAAATGGCAGTTTTAGTACTATTTTAAGGATTTATTAAAATTAAAATTATTTTTATTACAGTTTTCGTTAAGTGTCTTCTTGTAAAGCAAAAATTTATGAAACTTTACTTTATCTCTTTACTAGATCGTAACTTTACTCATTTACATACAACGAAATATTAATAGATTTTTAAGAGTATTAATAGAAAGATGTGTAAAGTGTTAATCAGCGGCATGTTAATAATTTTATTAGTAACAGATGATATCTACGTTCAAATAAAAATCATACACAGGGTGTGCTAGTTGTAAACTACTTTTCAGTCATTGTGTATTAAATAAAATAAATGGCCTAGATCCGGAAAGTTTGGAGGACGACAGTGTTTACATCGTTCGAAAATGAATTGGCTTTATACTGTAAACGCCAATTCTACAAGGTGTCTCATTATAAATTAGTAACACTATATTGATATTCATTCTACAAGGAAGTTTAAATACTTTTTTTACTCATTGTGTAATAAAACAGATGGATTAAAATCTGGAAATTAGGAAGGTCACATTTCTTTACTTACTCATTTTGACAGGTCTTACTCATGATATAATAAATCAAGTGGACTAAAATCCAGAGGTCAAGGAGGCCATTAAAACAATTTGGGATTATGCCATTATTCATTGCTATTATTATTTTACTAACCAATGTTTATTCAACACTCTGATCATTCCTACTTGATTGAATGACAGCTTGAGCAGTAGTAGTTGCCAGAAGCCTCTACAAATTATTTTTAGTTACCAGAAGCTTTTAAAAACTTCTTAAGCCTCTAAAGACTGCTTTTAATGAAGCCATTTCGTAATGCTTCTACAAGTCATTTTTAGTTTCCAAAAGTTTCTAAAGCCTTCTTAAACTTCTAAAAACTGTTTTTAATATGCTAGAAGCCTCTATACAAGTCATTTTGAGTTGCCATAAACCTGTACAAGACATTTTTAGTTGGCAGAAACCTCTGCACGTTTTTTTTAGTTGCCAGAAGCCTCTAGAAGTCATTTAATTGACCAATCACAAACAGAAATTTACTCAAGAATCACACTGTATACAATATTTCTAGCCAACCAAAAACAATTCGTTTTCTCCTAAATATGAAGCGACACCTCAATTCTAATAAATCCAGTTCCCAAGGGAAATAAATAAATGCAATACCTGTTTTTCCCTTGAAAAACCGACAACGAATTACATTATTGTAATAAGCATTTCACCTGAAAGTTGGATAAACCCATTTGCCAGATATTTTTAGGTCACCAGCTGTTTGTGTACACAAATCAAATGCTCTGGTAGTAAATTTAGAGTTCTCGTAAATATATTTTTTTTAAGATAGATGTCAATTATTGCTACTTTCCTGAAACATTAATTTGCTTTTTCCAAAATTGCCACAATTCATATTTGCTGCCATTGTTCCTGAGAACGGCTACGTTTTACAAAAGCCTCTTTGAATGTAGGTTTAATAATAATTTACGGCTGACTCTTGTTAACATTAGTCAACGCAGACACTTTTCGCTCCTTTTTTTTTCGTCGGAACGTGGCTTTAAGGTCGTTTCGCAGTTGTTTTACGTCCCTCGTCAAAATTACTTTTTTTGGCATTACAAAGTGTAATTTTGTTTGCTTTTTAATTCGCCATTAAACGTGGGTGCGTTACAATTTAATGTCCTTATAAAATGGGGGAACAAAACTTTTTACTTTCAGTAAAAAGAATTTGTATTTTAGCAAAAACTCTGACCTTCCATTCTATAGTTGAAATTGTACCTTTCTTCAATGATGGTATTTTTAACATCTTTGTTTCTCACACATGAAATACTTCAAATACATCAGAAAAAATCCACTTGTGAGGCATTTGCGTAAACTACAGGTTCGTAGTTTGTGATTAGTCAAAAAAAGCAGCTTTCAGCTTGCTGCTTTTTCTTGACCAATCATAAATTACTCACTGTGTTGTGATTTACGCAATTTAAATACTTCTGACACTTCTAAATGACTCTAGAGGCTTCTGGCACTTTTACATGTTCCTAAAGGCCTTTGGCAGGTTTTCTGAACTGTTTGGAAGGTTCTGGCAATTTCTCAATAATTCTAGAGGCTTTTGGCATTTTTAAATGTTTTTAGAGCCCTCTGCCAGCTTTTAAGAGGGGTTTAGGACTGTTTAGAACCTTCTCAGACTTCTAGATGATTCTAGAGGCATCTGATAACATTTGGAAGGTTTTCAGTAGGAGTTAGAGGCTTCTAGCCGGTTAAATGATCTTAAAGGCATCTGGCAGCTTTTCAGTGCCATTTAGAGGCTTCATGAGGATAAACCAGACATCTAACGAGGTGCGTTTGTGGTAAAAATGTCAGACTTCTAATTTCAAACGTTTCTCAGATATTCAAGAAAAACAACGAAAAACCAGAGTCAATTTTGACGACTTCTAGCGGCCAAACGGTGCAAGTTAGATCTGCCCGCTCAACGTCACGTGATAGTCCCGTTTATTAGCTTTCTTTTGTCACATGGCGTGTTTCAACAGAATGTTTCAAATAAGCGAATTATGGACGATTTATTAGAAAAGTGCTCGAAAACTTAACTCAAATTTGGGATTTTTGGGCCTACTATACTAACAGCGGCCATATTGAATTTTGTTCAATCAAAGTGACCTTTTATTACTAATTTTAAACTGCGGAACACGAATCTGACATCCATTTTGCTCTATCTGGCACATTTTCGGTGATGATTTTAAAACTATGGCAATTATGACAGTTTTAAAGGCGTGGCACCCTTAAAAAATGACATTCTGATAAATGACACTTCACGTCACATTTCTACCATTAACCTAAATCTATTTAGGCAGTCAAAGACAATTTTCAAAATTCAAAAATTTTCACAAAAAATTCATTACCCCCTGTAAAAAAGTCAGAAAATCAGTTTTTTATTTTTAAGGTCAAACGGTGCGCTGTATAGAGAATTGTCAAATACAGTAAAACTTGCCTTCTATCGGGTTCTATACGTGGTGTAAAATTTTACACCCCTATCTCAGACCGTTTTCGAGATATTCATGAAAGTATCCGAAAAAAAAATCAACTTTGACGCTCTCTAGCGGTCAAACGGTGTAACTTAGACCAGTCCAGTCAAATTCACGTGATAGCCCCATTTATTAGCTTTTTTTTGTTATAAGGTGTGCCTATACAGAATGTTTCAAATAAGCGAGTTATGACACATTTTGTGGAAAAATGCACACAAGATTACCTGAAAATAAGTTTTTCTGTCTGGGTGGATTACTGGATAACCGCTGCCATTTTGGTATTTTATTCAATTAAAATTTATGTATGATAAATTTTGACTTTGGGAACATAATTATGTTGTCAAAATGACACAAAACCAATATAAATTTTATTTGTAATATCAATATTACAAATACAACTACACAAAATTAAAACTAAATCAATAAATTTAAATTACAGCTGGAAAATTTGAAAAAACTGTAAGTTTTGATATAATTAAAGACATTTTGATACGTTTTTTCAATTATTTGATATAATTTCCATTAATAAACATGTGAATTATATTATTTTAAGTTTTTCTTTCTTAGACTAAAATTGAAAAAAGTGCTAGATGAACAAAACCTTAAAAAGTCCCTGACTCTAGAGCATCCAAATCCGGGTTGAACCCATTAACTCTTGTTATTCCGTCGCCTCTTGTTTTCAGCTCTATTCGGTAAAATTAGGACTAATGCTTGTTTTGCCACCATAAGCCTTGTTCATACAGTGTAAAGACAACTTAATCTCCAGCGTCACTTCCATCCGATTGTGGCTTCAAGAAAACCCATTTAAACGTTAAAAACTTTTCCTATCACACCACCCCAAATCCGCAAATTATTAGTCAAATTCGCCCCAGGTGAGGTCTATTTTAATTTTCAAGATAAACAGGCCTCGGCCTTGCCGCAGAATATTAAGGAATTAAGTCAGAGGCGTGCAAAATTTTCTGATAAGAAAACTCACCTAAAAAAATCAATGCGTAAATCTGGCAGGGTCGGAGGCGCCGCTGTTTTTGGAACACTGGTCCCTGCATTGGTCCTTAATTTAGTTGTAGGTTGGTCGTAGCCAAGTTTTTCAGGTGATACGCCACTGGTTCGAGATTTTTCGTTTCCAGTGGTGGCGGGATTTCTGCGAGCCGATCTCTTGTGTCTAAAAATCATCCCAATTAATGTTTAAAATAGACTAAAAATTCAAGTTTGTACCTCAACATTTCAAATATATTTCATTTCTATCAAAAGTAAGAAAGTTACTAACGCTTCCATCAAATGATTAAGTAATTTCATTCTGCATTCTGAGCTATAATGTAATAATCAGCAAAAGCTTTGCAGGAGCGGCAAGTTAATATGATTACACGCTGGTATAGGGTTAATCAAAAGTGCTCATAAAAGCATTTTTGGCTTGTAAAGGCGAAAAAGAAACCTGATTTTATGTATTAATTTATTAAGTTACGTTTAGTGTGAAATTGTTCCTGAAAAATCCATAGACAGTTTGTAAATTATTTTTGCTAAAATTTAGTTTTTAACGTTTCCAGAGCTTTTCCTACAAAGATTTGGACAAAAAATTAATCTCAACTTAAATGTTTAGTTTATGGGTAAAAAAAACACTATTCAAAACAAAAATTGTGTCTTTTTTATCAAACTGAAGGGTTATTCTCTCAAGAATCACTATTACTATTTGCACAGAATCGTTGGTATAACTGGACAGAGCCAACCTGCTAGATTTAATATCTTTATGGTTTTAGGTTGGTTCGAATTAACCTATTGCAGTAATTTAAACAAAAATTTTAGCTTTAGTTTGAATTGTAGTTGGATATTGACACTTAAGTTGTTTTGTGTAGGTAATCATCTAACATCTGTAAGAGTTGAAATAAAATTTTCCAGCTTGTACAAAACAACTTTTGAAGTTACTAAAAACCTAAATACCTGCCTTATTTGTACGACAAGATATAAACTTTTATATGTCTGTGGAAAACTAATGATTCGAGCTTTCCATTGATATATAAAAGTTGTTTGGTTAGTGGTAATACTTGGCCGCTAGAGGTCCTCAAATTTGACCCAACTTTCCAGGTCAACCGTTCTTGAACCGTATTTGACAGTTGACGTCAAAATAACACAAAATCAAAAAGATAGCCCAAAGTGTCAGCTTTCAGAAAATATGACCCTATTGCTCGATAAATGTAACCGTTTTACACTTAGAGGGCGTTTTAAAGTTATTAGATGACCTCTAAAATCATTCTTCGAGATACACGCGAGTTTCAATTGAATTGAATTTAATAGCTGCACGGGTTGCAAATTTTTGACAAGTTTGAACGTGGTTATATGGTCACGTGACAGCTGTCATCACTGTCCAAATCTGCTTTAATTGGGTCGGAATGAATTTGAATTTGGGAAGAGTGTGACAAGTGGAAATTGTTGTTTAAACAATTCAGACAGAAATTTCAAGCTAAAAATATAGTGTAATAGATTAATTTGTTATTGTATTTTTGAGGATTTTATTTAAGGTTTGTGTCAAAATTGACATTTATTGTAAACAAACTGTATGGAACGTAATAGTAATTTAGGCAAGGAGTTTTCTAGTATTTTAGTAAACTTTCTAACCGTATCAAAGCCTTGCACACTAAAAGTTAGTGCAGAAAAGTGCACTTTACTACACCCAAGTAATAACAGTGTTTCAGAGCAATTTTCCTGCTCTAAAAATCAATTTGTAGAGCATCAAATTTGCTACAACTTTCTTAATTAACATTTTTTGATAGCTTCTTAAATAACGGAGCTACGCTCACTTGAAATATGAAGCTAATTGAAAAAGAGCATTTTGGTGTGTTCTGTCACTTTTTGCCCTATAACTTTTTGAGGAGCCCTTTTAGGATGAAAACACCTTAATCTAATCTTGTAGAGCAAAAAATTTGCTACAATTTTCTTAATTAACATTTTTTGATAGCTCTTTAAATAACAAAACTACGCTCAATTGAAAAATCAAACAAGTTGAAAAAAAGTTGTTTTGCTTGCAATTCTTTGAGGATGAAAACACTTGGAGAGCATGAAATTTGCCACCACTTAATAATTTGAAAATTGTCACGTGATTTGAAAATGACAGTTGCAGGTTAAAAATTTGTCACTTAACTTAAAATCCCCAAAAAGATCACGTGACCTGGAAAAAGTCCAAAATGACAAAACGAACAGCCGAAAGTTTGAAAAACTATAGTCAGGTGATTTAAATTTATAGCAACTGTAAAATTGATAACAGGCACATAATAATCAAAAAAGATCGACAAAAATTTAAATCGTTTTTAAATGATCTTTGAAACAGTCACGTGACCAAAAATAACCACACATTACGACTGAAAACAAGTCACGTGATCTAAAAAAAAAAAAACAGATACCCAGTGGAGTGTTGAAAAATTGTCACGTGATTTGAAAATGACGAGAATGACAGGTACAAGTTGAAAATGTGACCAAAAGAGGCCACGTGATCTGAACAAACCCAAAATGACAAAAATATCCGCTGAAATTCTGAAAAACTATCACGTGACATAGAAGTAGAGCAGCTGTAATGTTAAAAAGCTGTCACATGACCAAAATAATGATAAAAATTGATTTTTTTAAATAATCTTTAAAAATTGCAAAACTGTCACGTGATCAAAAATAACCAAACAACACGGCTGAATCAAGTCACGTTACCTAAAAAAAAAACCAGAAACACAGTTGAATGTTGAAAAATTGTCACGTGATTTGAAAATGACGAGAATGACTGGTACAAGTTGAAAATGTGACCAAAAGAGGCCACGTGATCTGAACAAACCCAGAATGACAAAAATATTAGCTGAAATTCTGAAAACCTATCACGTGACATAGAAATAGAGCAGCTGTAATGTTGAAAAGCTGTCACATGACCAAAATAATGATAAAAATTGTATTTTTTTAAATAATCTTTCTAAAAAAAAGCTCAAAAGAAGGAAAATAAAACTTGAGAATGACAGTTGTAAGTTAAAAATTTGTGTGTTTGAAAAAATTCATGGGGTTACCAGCGTTAAAATTGTCAAAAACGTAGTTTCTTCTATTTTTCCAGGTTAACCAGTGCGTTGTACGGAAAAATGAAACATTTAATAAAAGTTGCGTCTTTTTGAGAAGCATATCATGGTAAAAATTTCACACCGCTAACTAAAATCGTTTTCGAGATATTTAGGAAAATGTCGTTCAAAGCCAACTAAGGTAAAATTAGATATCTTCGGAAGTACTTGGAAAATCGAATTTTTTAAACGGCATTTGGTTCAGCTTTAAATTGCGCAACTTTGCACTAAATTAACATTTTTCGTATCTCTTATACTTTCCGAGATTTCTGTATAAGTAATTTTAAAACTCCTTGCCTTCATCGATGTGTTATAACTCATTGGATTCAAATCTGTGAAATCAATACTTTATGTAACATGTTTACCACCGGATAATAATTGTTAATTTCATCTTATAATGGAACCACCCCCTTCACTGTGCCGTCAATGGAATTTCCATTAACCACATCTTAAATATAGCCGTTGACGTAATAGCTGATCGGCTCTACTTGGTTACGCAACTTTAAAGCGATAACAGTACGGAATACTGAAACGGGATATTATATCCAGAGGAAAAGGCTTTTTCCAAGTAATTTTTCCTGAATGTAGGTTGGACAAAAATTCTGAAGCTACCACAAGAAGCATGGTCTAAACTAGGCAATTAAGCTGCAACTTTCGTACCGCAAAATGTTTGCAGCCGCATTTATATGGAAATTTGTGTCACTTCGTTTACATGGAGGGTCGATTTGCATAGTTTTGAGGACTTATGCTAAGCGGCTTTTATAGACACAAGTGATTATGGTCCTTTATATGGTGTGATGGACATGAACGATAAAGTTCTAATTTTGTTCAACGCAAACCGTTTCTACGTACCTAATTAAGTTGACATTCAAAGTTGAATTTTAATAAAACGAAGCAGTGTAATTTTCATGAATTTCCATGTGGAGGCATGGAAACGACGGCCGTTGCCGTGACAGACAATGACTAAAGCGTTTTCCATTTTTGGCTTGGGGAATTGCGACTCCAAACTTGCAAAATTTATCACGCTCGGCTTGATGAGATCGCAAACACGAGCTACACATTTTCTTTATACAATTTTCGGGTAGTTTATAAAGTTGGAAAAGTCGTTTTAATTAGAACTGGTGATTGTTCTGATTATAATAACTTCTAGAAGTTTGTTTGTTTCAAAATAAGTATTCAACTGCTTTAAAAACATGTTTTTTTAGTTAATGTACAGCCTAAACTTCTCAAGATGATACAGGGTTCTGCGGAAATGCTTTCATTATCTGTATGCTCCTCAAAAAGATGCAACTTGTGGTGTGAAAAATTTAAATCTGCTCTATAGCCCCATAAATTTTTTTGGGAAATTTTCCAATTTTAAAAATTCGTCTTCAACTACTTGAATTAGTTTAGGTTAATAATAGAAATATGACAGAGTGTCATTTTTTATAGGTGCCATGTTATGAAATTTCCAAAAATCCAATATGGCGGCGGTTTCAAGCAAGTTTCAATTGTATCAAAATTTGGTGTTTTTTGAAAAAAAAGCGTTCAGTGATCTAATTAAAATACAAAAAAATCGTCTAAATTACATAAATAGTAGTAGAATAAAGGTGGTTGAGTCTTACCGTTGTTTGGGTCTGGGGGACTCAGTCTCAGCTTCCGGTGAAGAAGTAGGTCCCCTCTCCGCCCTCCTCTTCGGAGACGTCCTCTCCACTTTCTCCTCCTTCACATCCAGTTTTCTTCGAAAGCTCCGACGATTTTCTTTGGCTCGTTGACTGTGCAACTTGCTGTCGCTCATCACTCCCCCCACGTCACTATTCCGTTTTGCCCTGCTGTAGAGCTTGCTGTCGCTCTCAATGTCCAGCTGCTCATAGTTTTGAGCAGCTTGTTTGTAACTGTTTCGTCTTCTTGTTTCGATTTTTAACTGTTCAATTTGGTCCTCCATTAGTTTTTCTACTGTTTTGTTCTCCTGGACTGAAGGAATTGTTTCTATCTCCATCGGCACTGGTGCAGTCTCGAAATCGAATTGGAGTTTGTTTTGGATTTTTGCAGTTTTTGGAGAACTTTGGGCTAAACAAAGAACGAATATTGTAAGTAGTGAGGTGGAGAAAGACATTTTGACATAATAAAGTACATCCAACATGAAGACAAAGTTGCACATTTTGGTGACAATCAGATTGTAAGAATTCAGGCAAAAAATTGTATTAGAAATATATATACTGGAATAGCAAAAACGACACCTAGAAAATCTTCTGAAGAAGATTTCTAGACTTCTGGAGAATTTGCAACAAATACAATACAAATTTAGTACTGCACATCTCATTAAGAAGTTTTCTTAGTACGGCTCTGTATTTGGTAGCAAACTCACTGTTTTTACTGTTAATAGCAGGTCCGTAACTTACAAATTTGTTTCTTAAAAGACACTGGGTTTAGCAAGAGTTTAGAGAGCTTCTGGAGGTCAGAAAACTCAAAAACTAGAAAATCTTTGGTAAAACCCACTTGGAGTGAGAAAATGTCAGTTTTAAGCACATTTTTGGAATCTTCATTAAATTTTCTATTTAATAACCTGAAATACTCTACTAAATATGGTACAGTCAGGGAGAAAAGCGGTGTCAAAGTTTGAACTGCCAGAAACACAGTTTGAAAGGACAGTCAAGAAGTAAATCGCTCGTAAAACCCAATTGGAGTGAGAAAATGTCAGTTTTAAGCACATTTTTGGAATCCTCATTAAATTTTATATTTGATAACCCAAAAAACACTACAAAATCTAGTACAGTCAGGGAGAAAAGCGGTGTCAAAGTTTGAACTGTCAAAAACACAGTTTGAAAGAACACTCAGGGACAAAATCGCTTTTCAAACCCACTTAGAGTAAGAAAACGACTGTTTTAGGCACATTTTTGGAATCCTCATTAAATTTACTATTCAATAACTTGAAATACACTAACAAAATCTAGTACAGTCAGGGAGAAAAGCGGTGTCAAAGTTTGAACTGCCAGAAACACAGTTTGAAAGAACAGTCAGGGACAAAATCTCTAGTAAAACTTACTTGGAGTGAGAAAATAACAGTTTTAAGCACATTTTTGGAAGTACAGTCAGGGAGAAAAGCGGTGTCAAAGTTTGAACTGTCAGAAACAAAGTTTTGAAAGAACACTCAGGGACAAAATCGCTTTTCAAACCCAATAAAGAAAACGACTGTTTTAGGCACATTTTTGGAAAAAAATTTCACTAACAAAATTTAGTACAGTCAGGGAGAAAAGCGGTGTCAAAGTTTGATCTGCCAAAAACACAGTTTGAAAGAACACTCAGGAACAAAATCGCTTTTCAAACCCACTTGGAGTAAGAAAATAACTGTTTTAAGCACATTTTTGAAATCCTCATTAAATTTCCCATCCAATATCATAAAAAACCTCTATAAAATTTGGTACAGTCAGGGAGGAAAGACACTTAGAGAGCTTCTGGAAGTCATTAACCATCTTAAGAAGATTTTTGAGTTCTAAAGACGAATTTGCAACAAATGGAAGCTTCATATTTAGTATCATAAAGGACAGTTGGTGTATCAAAAGCTTAGAAAACTTCTGAAGAAGATTACACTTGATTCTTTGTGTCAGGACTTCTTCAGAGAAGAATTTAAACTAAAATTCAGCTGTATCGTTATTTCATGACATTTTGAAGATTTTCTAACAGAACCAGAACGGTTTTGATAGAGGAATTTACAACATATTGATGATACATTTGGTTTAGCAAAAGTCTTCTCTTGGAGATCAAAATGCTTCTGAAGAAGATTTTTCAACAAGATGAAATCGGTATCATTAGAAACGTACTGTATTTCACTAAATGTCTGAAAATGAAGAAAATACGAATAGCTTTTGTAAAATTTGTGGAATTCTCAGAAGATGATTTTACACCAAAATATTTCTCAGCAGCAGATTTAGAAGCCACTTGGAGATCAAAAATATTAGTGGGAGAGAGAAACTCCTTGGACGTACCTTTAGAAAAAGACGACTCCATAACCTCATCAAAGGTAAATTTGGTGACACTCTTACATGTAGGCGGTGTTGCCTGTCTTGCAGTGGCCGGTGTCATCGGACTGGCTGGAATAGGTTGCAACACTGTATTGGTTCGGCCATCCGCTATATTATCCGAAGAGAAATAGTCCATTTGCTCGCCTGTGTCCAAACTACCTTCGGTCAGTTCACCATCAGTAGCCGTTACTGTAGTAACGATGGTATTTGAACTATCCGTGGAAGTGTTGATGGTTGTTTCGGAAGCTGTACTGGAACCCATCACTATCACTTTGGGTACCGGCTGATTCTACAACAAGTTTGGATTTGTATCAGTTTTCAGCTGTTTTAATGGAAAATACAATTTAAATCCATACAAATCCCATCATCAACTTCTGTCCCAGTGTAAATTAAATTAAGGAGTTTTAATGGAATCTTAACAATTTACAGAACAATTTACAGTTTAGCGTTAATGCGTTAAATTAAAAAGCTGCAATTTCAGTGAAACAGTCTGTTCTTAAACAAGGGCGTTAATTTTAAAATAATAACGCGTTAATGGAAGGGAATTAGCATAAACACGGTCGACGTCACGTACACAATATAAATTAATTGTTTTATTGTAGATTGCCACGCTTTTGAGTAAATCGTCGTTAGACATGAACTTTAGGCATTTAAGCAGCTCTAATGAAATAGAGCAAACTGTCAGCATAACTAACATCAAAGAATTAAAAGAATTTATAATAGTAAGGAAAAATTTTAGTTTAATTCCATCATTCTTATTCAAATAACTTTCAAAGTTTCTAGTAGTAATTAGGAAAGTTTTCCGGAATAACTAGAGATTTACCTTCATTAAAATAAATTTAAATAAACTCTGTTTGGAGATCATTTTATTTTTGTTAACTAAACTGTTTAATAAAAAGTTTAACAATTAATTACACAAGGGTGAAGTGTTATCAGAAAACTTTAGAAAGTTGTAGTAACTGTTGTTAAAAATCCCAAATGCAATTTACCATAAACTGCAATTTATTTATGCTTTAGCAAAAATTAAAGCAGAAACTTTTTAAACGATCGATATTTACCGGCATAGAAATTCCATTAAACAAATTCAATTACTAAATTTTATCGAAGTTTACCGTAAAAATTGCTGAACGTTTAGTTCAGTTATTTTATGTTTACTTTGATTATCCGTACTAACCAAACCAGTGCCGGATTTAGGGAAATGCTGGTTTTTCATTAGTCTTCTTGAGGATGTAGAAATATTGAAATAGTACGTAAGGAGAAAAACAAGAAATGTCGCACATTAAAAGTGATAATATATAAGCCTATTTTTGAGTCGAAAGGGAGTTTTGCCAGTTTGGTACATCCTGACACTTTTTGCCTTATGACGCCTTAGGGATGCCCTTTAAGGCAAAAACCCCTCAATACAATCTTGTAGAAGAGAAATTTTTCTAATATTTTCCTTATTTACACTTATTTGTAGCTCCTTAAATAACGGAGCTACGCTAAGTCGAAATAGAGTCAGTTTGAAAAAGTGTGACCGTTTTAAATGTCAAAATATTATGTGACGGGTCACGTGACCGTTTCTAAGTTTAAATTGATGTTTTTTTTAAAGCTCACGTGACAATTTTCAATCATCAAATTTAATTTTAAAAGTTGCGTCTTAAAAATGAGAATTCATAATGTCACGTGATAGATGTAAATGTCAAAATGTTATTTGGAGGGTCACGTGACACTTTTTTAACTTCAAAACAGAATCCTGACGGACACATGCCCGTTTTTTAGTTTTAAACCGGACTGCGTGACTATTTTTAAGATTAAAATGTCATCCTTAACATCACGTGACAGTTTTTACGTTTAGACTAATATTTTTAAAGTCACGTGTCTCTTTTTAAGGTGAAAAATCTCACGTGACTATTTTCAATCATCAAATTTAATTTTAAAGGTTGCGTCTTTAAAATGGAGTTCATAATGTCACGTGACACTTTTTTAACGTTAAAACAGAAAACGAATCATTTGGAGAGTCATTTTTTTTTTTTTTTTTAACTGATTTTACTGAATTTTTTTGGAATGGTCATTAACAAACGTGTCATTAAGATTAAAATGTCATCTTTAACATCACGTGACAGTTTTTTACGTTTAGACTGATATTCACGTGACTCTTTTTAAGGTGCAAATGGTCACGTGACAATTTTCAATCATCAAATTGATTTTTAACCGTCACGTGACCGTTTTTCAGACTTACACTGAATCACGTGACTATTTTTAATTCTTATGGCAAAGTCCAGTAGGACGTTGACTTATTGCAAGCAAATTTGATCCATAACGACATTTATGTTATTATTGCTTAAATAAAAGTTTTTTGAGACCTTGAAAAAAATTAATATTTAAACATTCATTAGACGACTTTTACAACATTCTGCAAATGTCCTAAAAAAGTGAAAATTTGCTAACAAAGAATAAAAATAAATATAAAAAATTTAATAATACAGAAGGTGTCATTATGGTCTCTTTTTGCTTGAAACTATTTTCAGTTCTTATGGCAAAAACCCCTTTACGACATTCCTTTATTTCAAGGAAATCTCTGTTGTTTGTACTGTAATTAACGCTTTGTGTAACCTGCATAAAATGAAATATTTAAATCTTCTGAAGATTTGGTTTTTGGTAACCAATAAATGAAGAACAACCATTTGATGTAGTTTAAACAGGGGAATCTAAAAATTACTAACAAAATATGTCTAACCTCAAAAGGGCTACAGCCAATAATGGTGTTATTTCTAATGGATCATCCGGTATTTATTAATACTTCAAAATGATTAATAATTTAAATTGTTTTAACAAGTTCTAGAAGAGTTTTGAATTTTCTAGATCGCAAACAACTCTAAAATATCTTAGAGCGTTAGAAAATGCTCTACAATGTTCTAAAATGCTTGAAAAAGATATACAAAATTAACATTGCTCTGGAAGGTTCTAGAATTAGTTAGAAAAGCTTCTAAAAACCTTCTAGATTATTCTAGAGTGTTCCAAAATTATTTTAAATGGTTCTAGAATGATATGCAATATTTAGAAAATAGTCCAAAAAGTCCTGGAAGGTTTATTATTGTTAAGTAAACGCTTCTCGAATAATCTAGAGGTTTATAAAATGTTTTCAAACACTTTGAAAAGCTATAAAAGATTGCAGATTGTTCAGGAAGGTTCTGGAACATACTACTAAGCTTCCAAATGTCTCTAGAACGTTGTAAAAGCTTCCAAAAAGTTATAAATTAAATACTGTCTCCAGAAAGTACCATTCATTTTCTAAAATAATTTTAAAATTGTCTTTTGTCTTTTGACGAACCTTATAGATAAAATGCAGACAACCGGTAAAATTTATTGAAAGAAACACTGTAGATCCTAAAAACGTAGTAAGAGTAGAGAGAATGCCAGACATACAATACTCATTTTTGATGGCATTAAATGGTTATTTTAGTTGTTTTAGTTGCATATTTGGTTGGTTGTAGCCCAGTAACAGAATTGAACATAAACTCGCCATCTGTTAATACAACAAAATTAAACGTTGCAGAGTGCTTTCCATGTGTTCCGAACCCTCTTGATTAAGAAAGTTAAAACAAAATTTAATCCATTACTCGCCATGTTGAAGCACTTGCCTAATTATGTCAAACTTGACTTTCAGGATAAACATGTTAATAACAAATAAACGACCAATTTTCCTAAAAGGTCATTCTGTAGTGGAAAAGTGTTAATAGTAGTTGAATGAACATGCCGGACAACACATTATAAAGTGTAAATAGACGTTTGCCATGCAGGTTTCCAGTAAATTAACACTAGAACAAACACAATTCAATAGCAAAGCGACCAAGTTAATCAGATCAAGACTGCACGAACGACCTTGCTTAACTAACCTTTACCAGATTGACATTGTCCATCGTGTAATGAGTTTAAGAACTAGGAAATTACGCCCTAAATTTCTCAAGAGGGTACTCGCCGTAGGGATTTAGGGAATACAACCACAAAACACTTTGAATAGTAAATGCACCATATTTCCGGAGGAACGCTTAAGGTTGCATAGTCCCCGTGGGAAAATCCTGGCTCCGCAGGCAATAAACGTACTTTACAAGGTTTCCTTTCGTAAAACTCCTTAAATGATTCAGCCGAGAGTGCGTTTCACTAGGGACACCCTGTTGGAAGTTTTTTTTTATAAACATTTTTAACCTGACGAGAAAATGTAGCATATTGAACCATTGTATACTGAAAAATATTGGATTTAAGGCCGAAAATAATATCACTTTCGACTTTTAAAGGAGTTAGAAGGAAAAAATACATTAATCAGTGATTTTTTTCTAAACTTCTTTATAGAATTGTATTTCTCTTAGCCTACAAGATGAATTGTATTGTGTATCAAAATAGAATGACCGTTACTACATCAAAACGAACCACAATACCAGAACAGCAATCAATATCACTTCAATCAGTCCGAATCTACCTGCCGTTATTGTTTGTCAATAATTAATACGTCCCTAAACATACCAAAGTTGATGGAAATTCTATCGTATACTGGCTCATGGGACTTACAGTGCGGTGAAACCCTCAAACTTTGAATTTAGTACGAATTATTGATCTTTATTGTGTGTTGTAATGATTTTCTTATTAATATTGTTTGATGTAAACAAATTTGATAAATTTATTTATACTCAAAGAGAATTCGAAGAGAGAAACAGTTTTTCTACTCCTGATATTAAGTATTTTACTTCCTGGTTTTCTAAGCTCCTAGCAAAGAAGACAAATTTTACACAAAAATCGAGCTTTATATTAGGAGAGCAGAAAATCAAAGAGGTAAACTTTTCCTACTCCTAATATTCAATATTATTTTACTTCCTGGTTTTCTAAGCTTCTAGTGGAGAAGACAATTTTTACATAAAAATCGTGTTTTGTATCAGAAGAGCAGAAAATCAAAGAGGTAAACTTTACCTACTCCTGATGCTTCCTGGTTTTCTAAGCTCCTAGCAAGAAGACAATTTTAACACAAAAATCGAGTTTTATATTAGGAGAGCAGAAACTCAAAGAGGTAAACTTTTCCTACTCCTGATATCAATATTTTACTTCCTAGTTTTCTAAGCTCCTAGTGGAGAAGACAATTTTTACATAAAAATCGTGTTTTGTATCAGAAGAGCAGAAACTCAAAGAGGTAAACTTTACCTACTCCTGATACTCAATATTTTACTTCCTGGTTTTCTAAGCTCCTAGCAAAGAAGACAATTTTTACACAAAAATCGAGCTTTGTATCAGAAGAGCAGAAACTCAAAGAGGTAAACTTTTCCCACTCCTGATACTCAATATTTTACTTCCTGGTTTTCTAAGCTCCTAGCAAAGAAGACAATTTTTACACAAAAATCGAGCTTTATATTAGGAGAGCAGAAAATCAAAGAGGTAAACTTTTCCTACTCCTGATACTCAATATTTTACTTCCTGTTTTCTAAGCTCCTAGTGGAGAAGACAATTTTTACATAAAAATCGTGTTTTGTATCAGAAGAGCAGAAACTCAAAGAGGTAAACTTTTCCTACTCCTGATACTCAATATTTTACTTCCTGTTTTCTAAGCTTCTAGTGGAGAAGACAATTTTTACATAAAAATCGTGTTTTGTATCTTCCTAGGACAATTTCTAAGCTTCTAGCGGAGAAGTCAATTTTTACATAAAAATCGTGTTTTGTATCAGAAGAGCAGAAACTCAAAGAGGTAAACTTTACCTACTCCTGATACTCAATATTTTACTTTCTGGTTTTCTAAGCTCCTAGTGGAGCTTTTGACGTAAGAACTGAAATTACCTTGAAACAAAAATAGACCATAATAACATTTTCTTTGATAATAAGTGAAAACAAAACTCAGAGTCGACCTCCACAAAATATTTATTAAGTTGTTAGTTGTTATCTGCCTGACATGTTTCGGATGTATTTAGACACCCATCTTCAGAGGCTTAAACTGTCACAAACTGTGCTTGCAAAAGAAATTTTGGTAAAAGTAACATCAAAGTTACATGCTTTTTACAAAGTAAACGAACGTGTCTGTCACGTTTCTATAACGTAACATTCATGTTCCCAATGCTAAATTTTCACATAAATGTCAGATTCTTCAAGAGTGCATTCTTGAAGATGTGATATTGTTATGTCAGGACTCCAGGTCAATTTCCTGAAAGCCTTCCAAACATGGATCAATGGTAGTTTTCACAATTATTTGTAGATGTCTTTAAGTATCGAATTAGGAGCAAAATGTACCTGTTGTGGTTTGGAACCAGTTTTGGTGGCATTTCTGCCCGTTTTAAAGTGGAGGCGGCGAAGGGCGGAGGCAGCAGTTGCGATGAGGTCGTCGGGGGGTCGCGGGGACTTCGGCGGGGGGCCCGACTGCGAATTGACGGTCATCTTGGGGCGCGGGCTGGACGGGGGGCAGTGATTGGTCGTGGAGGAAATTAGCGGGGAGTTACTGCTGCTACCGCTGCCGCCGGCGAAACACTCGTCGTCGACCTGAAACCAATTGAAAATTCAGAAAAAGTAATCTTAAGAATAACGCAACAATTTAGATTCATTAATATACAACCGAACAAACTAACTAAGGAGTTATCAAGAGTCTGTAGAATGTGACAGGAACCCGCTATTGTCAGATTCTTTTGTCACATTCTATCAAACACATCTCCTGAGAATTCCGTTCCTTGGTTAAAACCACAATTTCTCTTAGCCCAACTTTCCTTCCTTCCCTTGGTCGGTAAATCAAATTTTCATAGCGTTTTCAATTTCTCTAAAACTGTATAAACTCGAATTGTGGCTGTAAAACCCTGACCCAAAAATTCATTTATTATCGTATTTTGTTTCACTTTGTTTTCCGCTGCCGGCGATGTCTGCGTGCAAATTTGTTATATTATTATTTACGAGGAAATATACGGTTTGCGGTACAAATTTAACTGTCAAACACGAGTTGTTCGTGTTTGATTGAATATCACCTCGCCTTCCCTCTGTTTACGTTTGTTAAACGTTAGTGTGAACCTGTTGGAGCGTTCACTTCATCAACTCCAGGGATTTCGCAATTGATGTTGTGCTATTGCACGAAAATTAAACTTGGATTAGGAGGGATTGTAACTGGAAAACAAAGAAAAAAGCAATCTTGTGTGGGTATCGGAAAAAATCTAAAATGTAAACCAAACAATATGAAATTCACTATAGAAAATCCTAAAGGGAAACCGAACAAAACAATCGGTTTACCTGGAATTTTCCCGTTTTGAATTGCACCGTTACGTGGAAGGAAAATCCCATCTTAGGGAAACTAAAACGTTTTTCAAAGTTCGATGGAACGTAACACCCGGTATTGACATAATACGTCAAAGCGAGTTTACCCAGTTTACAGCGTATTGTAAAGGAGAAAATCAAATTACACTTTCCCTAAAGGAAATTTGCGTGTGTTACACCCCGGAATATCTAAGTTGGGATATTGAGTTTGATGTAAGAAGGGTTGAGTTCTGCATAACGCTAAAGAGGTAGTTTCCTTAACTCAAGGTCTACAAACTCCTTTTTGTTTAATACTTTACCACACGAAGTTATTTGTATAAAATAATAATAGGAAAAAGTATTACAACTATGCAAAAATAACCGGAAAATACATATATTGGGAGCTTTTGTTTTTTTGAAGATGTCATAATTTGACAGCTTAGAACTTGGTTCCTGTGACAGTTAGGAGGTTGGTTCTAACGTCAAAAATTAGCCTGTATTTTTGGCTTTATTTTACCTAGATACAATTTTTTTTCAAAAATTACAAATAACCGAGATATTGCCAAGGGAACAGAACAGTGCAATGAACAAGTTTTACTGAAGATGTCATAATGATTTGACAGCTCCTAACTTAACTCCTGTGACAGTTAGGAGGTTAGTTCTAACGTCAAAATGTAGCCTGTATTTTTGGCTTTCTTTAACCTGAATACAATTTTCTTTCAAAAATTACAAATAACCGAGATATTGCCAAGGAAACATAACAGTGCAATGAACAAGTTTTACTAAAGATCTTATAATAATTTGACAGCTCCTGATTTGGGTTCTGTGACAGTTAGGAGGTTGGTTCCAACGTCAAAATGTAACCTGTAATTTTAGCTTCATTTTACTCGAATATAGTTTTCTTTGAAAAATTACAAATAATCGATAAATAGAGCAGTGCAAGTGAACAAGTTTTATTAAATGTTTTATAATTTGACAGCTACTAACTTGACATGACAGTTAGAAGATTACTTTCAACGTCCAAATAGTGACCTTCTTTTAACTAAACTCAATTTTCTTTTAAAAATTACTAATAACCGAGATATTGCCAGGGAAACAGAACAGTGCAAGTGAACAAGAACTTTACTGAAAATGTCATAATTTGACAGCTCCTAACTTCGTTCCTATGACAGCTAGGAGATTCGTTCCAACGTCAAAATGTAGCCCAATACTTCTGCTTTCGTTTAACAGGACAGAGTTTTTCTGAAAAAACACCCAAAACTGAGAAAACTGGACTAGACCCTTGTTGTTCGCGCAAAACTTAAATACAAAAGTTTAGTATACTCCTTTCCCCAGATTTGGAAGGTATAGTGCGTTCTACATAAACTCAAACTGTCTCAAACTTAAAAGCAAATAAAAAGACCTTATTTTTTGGAAAAAAAAAACTAATCTGGCATCCCTGCTCGTTTCTTCCCAGTTTTTCACGTTTTGTCTCAATTTTACAGTCATTTTTTGATTTAAAATCAAAAAATTTCAGGATTGTTACCCTTAAAGAGATGAAATGCATTCGAATGTATCAGGGAATTGCTGCAGCATTTCGAATAACTAATGTTTTGCTATCTGTATTGACCTGTTTGCTTTCAATTTACACATAAACAGGCAGTTTTAGGAATGGGAAGCAATTAAGGTTTTAAGTGAAAATGGCAACAGTGCATTAGAGCTATTAAGGTTTTGTCATTTTTTATAGAAGAGGAAATAACAGGAATAGTCTTCAAAAAGTTTAAAATTCATATCTAAGAACTCTTGTACCTGAAGAAATGAAAAAGTTTAAATTTGTTAGAAAGCTAATAAAGCTGTTAAATAAATGTGAGAAAAAAAAGATTATTAATTTTTTAAGTAAATAAGGCTTTACATTAATGTCCTCTATTACAGTCGATAGAGTCAATGATCCTATTTAATTTACGTAAATAAGGTCTACTTTTGCTTTTCATCAATATGCAGCAGAAGGGAAAATGCATTACAATAGTGATCTGTTTCAAACAAATTTGAGCCATAAAACAATGCTTTTTTTTAGAAATATTGTTGTTTTTCGACAAGTATAACTTTGACTCTGAATATCTCGAAGACTATATCATTTTTGTAAATACATATTTATATCATAATATAGGCTTGGAAGTGGGTCTCATTTGAAATAACGTTGATTTGTACTTTTATAGCAGCATTTTGCTATCTTTTTAACCCTGTATAGTATAGAAGCTTGAATTTCAAAGCATTTTATCTGTTAACTTTAAGAACTTTAAGAGGCTACATTTCCTTTCATGGCTTACTGAAACTAAACTAATTTTTTTGCTAAAAAGTTGTTCCTAGGAAGTTTCTGCTAGTAATCGGTAAAAGCATTCCTGCAGTGCTACCAAACTTGAGAAACTTTGCAACACGAACAGCTTTTAAAATACATTTACAATGAAATAAGGAGTAGTGAACTATTCCAAAGGAAACCTTTATGAACCGAATTCCACCTTGAACTGGCTGGAATATTTAATATTCTTTGTTTGGTTAGCGGAATAACACTGATAAAAAGCTACAATTTGCATTTTGAATAGTAATAAAATTAATAATAACAATCTTGTGTAACTGGTTGAAACTAGTGAATATTAGAGTAAATGGATTTCAATTCCTCTTAACGCAGTTTTTTGGAATGAATATTTGATATGTCATTTCAGGGAACCAGAGCATGGCTATTTCATACAAAATGTAAAATAAGGTTGTAAAAATATGATTAACAGAATAAGAATTGCATATTTTCTTCTCTAAAACAATCAAATAAGAAAAGAATTTTTAAATCATTTGAAATATAATATTCTTATAACTCACATTACATCCAGAAATCACAGCACTAAATACATGTAAAATGTAGTAAATGCTGTTCCTTTTCCAACACAAATATATTCAAGTAGGTCATTAAAAACATGACATTTTGACGAAAAAAGAACTTTTTTCATTTAAGCTAACAAGCTAAAATTCCTCCGTTACACTGGATGTTTAGCTGAAATAAAGGGCCATGATTAAAACACCCCCTTTCCCCCCGGAAGGGGGATGCAAGCAAAAACATGAAAATAACAAGAGGGGCATTACGGAAAGTTTCCAAAAGTCTGATAAACAAATATAATTCAATTAAGGATTTCGTCCCTCTGTTTTATATCTGCGGTTGAAAAGCTACAAACACGAAAAAACTAATTATAACCTCACATATGAACGTGTTTTACAACAAGATCCATCGACCAATGCAATAACCTGTTATCGTTATTTTGTTTTTACCATTATATGGTTATCGCAAATTGTTATTACAAAACTAGTACAGAAAAACAATAACAGCGTTCCACGAAACTGGGTTTTACACTCGCTTTGGATTTTCCTTTGGATAAGAACCCTCATGTGACCAGATTGTTTCATAAAACGCCAACAAGAACAATTAGTTCAGTAACTTAACAGATGTTACAATGACTAAAGCAAATTTAATTCTTGTAGTTTTCAGTTTAATGTTTAGCACTGCAATATTGAAGTAAGTAGTAGATTAATTGTTAATTTGTACTACAAGGTGTTTGTAGAATTTTGACATTTTCAAATCTGCCTAACACTTTACTTATTCAGAGAAAAACACATTATTACAATACATAATCTAAAACAGTATACATGACTTTGTCGACAATTTCAAGCAAATGTAGACTTTTAGTACATTTTTAGACACTTTCCAATATACTTCTATGGTTAGCAACATGTACGAGATGATTATTTATATTTTACTCTGTTAAGTTTGATCTTACAGCAATAGTTAGCAGTGTTAGAGTATTTTTCCTGAAACACCAGAATGTCAAAATTGTCAATCACTTGTCAAATTCTTGACACATGCACATCTTGTCACAAATGACAGTTTAGCTTTTAGTCAAAATAATAATTTTTATTTTTTGAAATTCGACACGTTTTGGCGTTCTCAACCATTTTCTTTTACTGCAAATCTGACGACTTTTAACAGAATGACACTTTTGACAGATCTTGACAATTTTGTCAACCAAGCGATTTTTGGCAGCGTTGCCAAACCATCAAAAAACTCGAACGATCCGTCAGCGGTTCAAAATTTAATAAATGGCTTCAAATAGTCCAGTATGCGTCAATTTTCATAAAATTTTACCCTTTTCCAATATTTTGACTTTGAAACTTGACTAGAGTGACCACAGCAAGTCAATTTTCATAAAATTTTACTTTTTTTCAACGGTTTGACCTTAAAAATTGACTAATATAACTGAAAATACTGCGTTCAATCAATACTCATGATATTTAATAATTTTTTTAATGTTTCGATTTTGAAAATTGACTAGAGAGCAAGTAGACTAGTAAGTCAATTTTCATAAAATTTTACTGTTTCTCAACGTTTTGGCCTTGAAAATTGACTACCACGACTGAAAATAGTAAGTCAAGTCGATTTCCATGTTATTTAACTATTTTTTTAATGTTTTGACCATGAAAATACCCTAGAATTGGTGAAAACTTATGATTGAGAAAATTTTCATAAATCTTAACAAAATCTTCAACAATTTAGCACAAAAATTGACTTTTGAGCTTGAAAATTGACTAGCACGACTAAAAACAGTAAGTCAAGTCGATTTTTATGATATTATTGACTATTTTTTAACTTTTCTACCTTAAAAATCGACTAAAACGACTGCAATTATTACTCCGATAACTCAATTGTCTTAAAACTTGAAAATTGACTAAAATCAATGCAAAGAGTTCGTCACATGACAATTTTTATGAATCTTGATTGATTTTCAACATTTTAGTCATGAGAATTGACTAGATTGTCTGAAAACTGCTTGCCAAATCAGTTTTCATGATATTTGTTCTAAACTATACCTAGTTATTTTCAGTTCAGTTAAATGTGTAGAAATTACATATTTTGCAACCTAAACACATTTTTTACCAATTTACACTTTAATAGGGAGAAATTTGATTATAATACTTGTAATTACTTTAAGAACGACGATTTAGACTTTGGCTCAAAAGTAACAGAGTTTTGACTCATTTTTACAGTTTTATAACATCAACCTTTTCCTTAAACGTAGACATTGTAGACCTAGCAATAGGAAGGATGAACCAATAGTCCAAACCGATCAAGGACTACTACTAGGAACCACAGGTACCAATTACGATGGTGAAGTTATTTACAAATTTCTGGGGATCCCTTATGCCAAACCCCCTGTAGGAAATCTCAGATTTGAGGTAAAGAGTAAAACTAGTTTCTACTATAAATGTAACTTCATGGATAATCATATAGCTGCCTCAACCAGGAGATCCTTGGTCTGGGATTAGGAATGCCAGCAAAGCTGGTGAAACTTGCAGATCAATTGACAATTTTTCAGTTAATATTATTGGAACAGAAGATTGTTTATACTTGAATGTTTACACTAAAAAGGTAATGGTAAACAGTGTCAAAAACTCTGTAATACAGTAAATTTGTAATAGCTTCCAAGAAGATACAACAACAAGTTACGACCAGTCATGGTTTATATCTATGGAGGAGGTTTGACTCTAGGTTCGAGCAGACCTGAAGTTTTAGGACCTGACTTTTTACTTCTTAAAGATGTTGTTTTGGTTACGTTTAACTACCGACTAGGAGTTTTAGGTAAGTAAATCCAAATACTTTGAAACTGAATGCTACAAATTTTCCATACAGGTTTCTTAAGCTCAAACGACCAATCCCTGAATCTCCCAGGCAACTTAGGCCTCAAAGACCAACTGCTGGCCTTAAAATGGATACAACGCAATATCAAAAAATTTAACGGAGATCCAGACAATGTGACCATATTTGGCAATAGTGCTGGAGCTTCTTCAGCACACACGCACATTCTGTCACCAGCTTCGAGAGGATTGTTCCACAAAGCCATTCTACAAAGTGGAACAGCCTTAACTACTGACTTTTGGGGAACAAAGGATAATGCTGTGGAGGTTGTCAGGAAAGCCGGACAAAACACCAGTTCTCAACGGCAAGCTCTTGCAGTATTGAGAAAACTATCAGTGGAAGACATTTATGATGCACAGCAGAAAGTTACTGATGTGAGTGTTTTTAAACAGTTCCACTTAATAATCCAGAATTAGTCACCTTTTCCAGCTGACGTGCGTCCATTCTGTGCTGTTCAAGAATACTCCAATCCTTCAGCAATACTCTCTGCAAACCCTGTCAAAACCATTGAAAGTGGAGTATACAACAAAGTACCCATTATGATGGGATATACAGACACTGAAGGAATGTTGTACGATTTGGCTGAAGGAGCTGCCACCAGAATTGGAGTTAACCTCACTGACGAAGATCTTCAATTAATAATTCCATTCAATATGAATGTTGCTCCAGGGAGTAATGCCAGCAAAGAAATTGTGACAGCCCTGAAGAACTTATATAAAGGACAACCTTTTGAGAACCGTTACAATGTAAGTGGTAGTTTTTAAAACAAACTTTCATAACAAAACCTATTTTCAGCCAATGACAGATAGTGCTTTACTAGTATCCTCAATACAGGCTTTAAGGTTGCACTTGAAAAATCTGAACCAACCTCTCTATTTGTACAGAATGTCTTTGAACGCTGGCCTGAACCAACTTAAACTAATTCTCAACAGATTAAACGACACTGGTTAGTTTCACAAATCAATCAACTCAAACTATACTTAGTAAAAACATTTTAGGTGCAGCCCATACAGATGAACTGGGTTATCTCTTTTACTCCACTATAACTCCAGCTATTAAAAAAGGAAGTTTGGAGGATGTGTCTGTTAGAAGATTTGTGGAGTTGTGGACTAACTTTGCTACTTTTGGCAATCCTACTCCTTCGGGAAGTCGTCTAGTTCAATGGGAACCGGTTGCACGAGAAGATAATATCCGGGTTCTTGATATAGGAGAGAAGCTAGTGATGAAGGATATTCCAGAACAAGCACGATTGACTGTTTGGTGGGATTTGCTAAAAAAATGGCCGTACGTGAAGTTTTCTTCTTGATAAATGTTTTAATAATAATAAACTTTGTCTTGGTTTAAGAGAAACATTTTTCTTCCTCATATTAAGGATCAGTTAGATATAAAATTTCCTTTCACTATTATGTTCAAGGCTAGTTTTTTTAATCAAGGTTAGATGTTCTTGAAGTTTGTTACGCTTAACCATGTAATTTGTTACAAAACCAGTTAGTAACAATCACTTACAGTTTGCGTTCTATACTATTAAAGAATCAATTTGTTTTATTTAAGTGAGGTTTGTTTGGATTGGCTTGTTATTCACTTGAACAGTCTTGGTAAGTAATTGATAAGTCAAGATCAGATTATTTAATCAGGCGGTATAAGAAATGTCACATCTTAAATTTATTGCATTAAAAGTGATATGCTTATTTTTCAGTCGAAATAGAGTTAGTTTACAAAAGTGTGACCGTTTTAAATGTCAAAATATTATATAAAAAGTCACGTTTCTTAGTTGTTTAAACTGAGGTTTTTTAAAGTCACGTGACTCCCTTTAACGGTCACGTGACTATTTTCAATTATCAATTTGAATTTTAAGTGTCACGTGACACTTTTTTTTACGTGTTTTAAACTTATACACTGAACCATGTAACTATTTTAAATAGTTAAATGTCATCCTTAAAGTCACGTGACAATTTTTTCGTTTAGACTGATGTTTTTAAAGTCACGTGACTCCCTTTACAGTACAAAAGGCGGTGAATGAGTTGAATCTAGCACTGCTATGTAGCCTAAATAATTTTCCTTTACTATTACCAGATTTATTGTTAATTTTAGCAACTTTCAAATACTACAACATTCAGTCATCATTTTTTTGGCAAATAAAGTATTGAGGAGTTGATGAACAATCTGTAGAAAGCCAAGTTAGGTTGTAGTTGGCTAAATCCAGTTTCACCAAACACTTATAGATATGTTCCTCGTTATTGTACCAATTAGAGTAATCAATTGCATCTCCAGTTTCTAGCCATATCCATTCTGGTTGGAAGACTCCATCTGCCTTTTGGTACCCTCCGATAAAATGATCTAAAAAACAAGACGATTTATACTATAAAATTTTAAATTTAAAGTATAAACTCACAATGCGAGGTAACTCCAGCAGCAGTTATAGCAGCATTCAATGCAGCAGTTTCTTCTGCAGAACGTTCCATTGCTAGAGTGTAACCGTAACTTTTACACGTAGCATAAGCTTCCAGATAAGTTAGCTTAACAATTAACATTTAAATAAACAATTTTAAAATTTTAATAAACTTCTTACCTCTACACTGGAAATTAGATAATTTTCATGTTCGGTGAGTAAAAGGCTATTTTGCAACAGAGGTACACCATATGTTGCTAAAATGCAAAAAGTAGTCAAAAACGCTACAAGCTTCATCATTTTCGAAGATAATAATGAAGTATTAGGTATAACAGAACCGTCTATTTATACAGTTTTTAATATTTTCAAACGTTTCCAGAAAGTTTTATATAAGTGGTTCCTAAAACCACTTGTTAAGTAGTAACAATTGTCTGTACTAAAGTTATCTGCCCTATCAACAAAATCCAGTCCTCCAACTGTAATATCAAGGGTTATTATTAATTTCTAGTACTTTCTGTTGCACTAATTTGATTTTGCTTTTTAAAGATAGCATTGTAAATGGAAAATACTAAAAAAACTGGAGTATTATCTGATAGAAATCTCTTTAAATCTCATAAACGCAACTGTGACAAAACAAACAACTTCGAGCTAAAAAACAAAACAATAAAAATCCATATTTCCATTACCAATTATGCATAATTTGATTTTTATGTAGATTAGAGTATTTTTAGCAGCAAAATGGCCGAAGAGGCGCCTGTAACGACCGTCGAAAAAGGACAACTAAAAGGTCTTATTGGTTATAATTTGGATGGAGAAAAATTCTTAAAATTCCTTGGAATTCCTTATGCTAAACCTCCAATTAATGAGCTTCGATTTCAGGTTAGTGCAATGTTGCTATTTGCATTTTAGTATAAATTTATGCAACGAATAATAATTTCCATGTAAATGACTGTGTTGGTATTGAAATTTAAGCCTCCACAACCGGATGAATCATGGGAAGGAGTTCGGGATGCTACTAAAGAGGCTGAATCTAGTATTTCCAGGGATAATTTCACTAGGAAACTTATCGGATCTGAAGACTGTCTTTATTTGAATGTTTACACTAAAAGTGTGAGTTGACATAATAGTTTCTAGACTTGCAAATTTCCTGTGTTATCCTGCAGCTTCCAACTAGCAATTCCATCCTAAAACCTGTGATGGTTTTTATACATGGTGGTGGATTCACTTTGGGGTCAAGCAGACCTGGAATATATGGACCAGAGTTTCTTCTCCTAAAGGATATTGTTCTGGTGACTATCAATTACCGCTTAGGAGCACTAGGTAACCTAGCACTAATCTCTGTTTCTTAGAGTTACATGGTTATGTATTTAGGGTTTTTAAGTTTGAGTGATCCAAGTTTGAAAGTATACGGAAACATGGGATTAAAAGACCAAAACTTGGCTCTTAAATGGGTGCAGAAGAACATCAAAAGCTTCAACGGAGATCCGGACAATGTGACCATTTTTGGTAATAGTGCAGGTGGTGGTTCAGTGCACGCCCACATCCTCTCACCAGCTTCAAAAGGCTTATTCCACAAAGCTATTCTGCAAAGTGGATGCGTTTTCAACCCCTTTTTCTGGGGGTCTAAAGATAATGCCGTACAACTAACCAAGAAAGCAGGTATCAACGCTACGTCTCAAAAGGAAGCATTGGAAATACTGAAGACAATTCCAGCTAAAGAAATATTTGCTGCACAAGAAAAAATTTACGATGTAACTTAACAATTTCGCTTTTAAACAAATATGTTTTTGAGCTGAGTTTCAGTCACCTTATCCGGCAGACAATCGACCATTTTCAGCTGTTTTGGAAAACCACAATCCTACAGAAATCCTGAGCAAAAACCCTGTAGAAGTTATGGAAAGTGGCAACTACAACCATGTACCAATTATGATAGGATACACGGATAACGAAGGAATGCTGCTTGAGTTGGATAAAATGGCAGCCCAACAGCAAGGATCAACCTTACCAGAATTGGAGCTTAACCGGATAATCCCTGTAAACCTGGATGTGACACACAGTAATGACAGCAAAGTCATTGCTAGGATTTTAAGTGAAATATACTCAGAAGAAACTTTAAAACACAAAAACGATGTAAGTTAAGAACCACTTCTAGGTGTTAGTGTAATTTTGTTTGTAAACAGCCTATGACTGATAGTTACTTCCTTGTGGGGATTGTAAAAACTGCTCAACTGCTGCAAAACACTACCACAGCCCCTATTTACTTGTACAGAATGTCTTTAAGTGCTAAACTTAATCAGTTAAAGCAACGATTGAATAAAACTGCAGAACCAGGTTTGTTAACTTACTTAAAATTTGTTTTATCTTAGAAAAACAGAGTATTTCCAGGAGCTGGACACACTGATGAACTAGGATACCTGTTCCATTCAGAGTTGACTCCATCCATAACACCTGAAAGTCTGGAAGATCGTTCTTTAAGATCATTTGGGAAATTGTGGACTAACTTTGCCAGCTATGGCAACCCCACTCCAGAAGAGAAATGTTGGACTCCATTGGGAAGGTTAAATCGATTGCCAGTTTTTGATATTGGTTCCACTTTGGAAATGAAAGAGGATATTCCAGAACGTGGCCGAATGGATGTTTGGTGGAAAATTCTGAATCGGTGGCCATTGAAAAAGTTCTTCTAGTATTGTGTTAAATGTAATGCTCTAATTATTCAAAAATAAGGAAACTTGTCAATTATGGAACAGTTTTATTGATATTTATATAGCAACTCTCAAATATTACACCATTTACTTAACTATATATAACATATTTCTGGCAAATAAAGTTTAGAACGTTTGCTGTACAATCTTCAGATAACCAAGTACCATCATGATTGGATAAGTCACGTCTCATTAAACATGTACGAACCCTACTTTCTTCAGCCGACCAATGGGTGTACTCAATTTCGTCCCCAGTCTCTAGCCATATCCATTCCTCTACAAAATCTTCACTGTTTTGCCTGTACCCACCGATCCAAAAACCTGGAAGCAAAACAATTCACCCAAATCCTTAATTTTGGAATGTAACTCACTATAAGTTCCAAGTCCAGCAGCACTTATAGCATCATTCAATGCAACAGTATCTTCAGCAGAACGTTCCATTGCTAGGGTGTAACCGTAACGTTTACACGTAGCGTAAGCTTGCATGAAAGTTAGCTTCTGAATTTAATAAATTAGTATTAATTTCAGGTAGTAAAAACAACAGTGCTTACCGCAGAATTGGAAATAAGGTAATTTTCATGTTCGATAAGGGAAATATTACTTTCCAACATTGGTACCGCATTTGCTACTAGAAGTGTAGCCAAAAACACTAAAATATTGATCATCTTGTTAGATTATGATGAATTATTAAGTATTAACAATTGTTCAATTAAACTAAAATAAATTTGAAAACGTATATTTATATGCGTTTTTTAAGTGCTTTTAGGAAATTTACAAGGTACTTCAGATGTCTCTAAACAGGATTAATGAATTAACTGAAATGTCAAGAGTTTTATTATTAACTTGTTAATGCTTGTTAAGTTCAAAAAGCAATAATTTTTTAATGGTAAATGTTTGATAGAAATAATACAAATTATGTTATATTTTACAATTTAGTGATATTAAAAATAAATGCAGGCGGCTTTTTCAATGTCCTTTAGTACATTCGGCAACTGTGCGCTTCCCGGTTAACAGGATTGGAAAGAGAGCAAAAAAAGAGACATTTTAAGTTTTTTTAGCGCCCTGAAATCCTAAAAATCACCGAGTTATGGCAAAACTTCTCTTGCTGTACCAAAACAGTATAAGTAAAAACTGCATTTTCAGGCTCCATTCGTACATGTGGCAACCATGCTTTTTGCGGTTTGCAGGGTTGGAAAGAGGACAGAAAAAAGAATATTTTTAGTTTTTAGTGCTGACTGAAATCCTACAAATAACCAAGTTATGGCAATACTCATCTTGCATTCCCAAATAACATAAGTGGAGACTACACTTTCAAGCGTCTTTAATACATTTGGCAACTATGTTTTTGGCGGTTGGCAGTATTAGAAAGAGAACAGAAAAACAACTATTTTGAGTTTTTTAGGCTCACTGAAATCCTACAAATAACCGAGTTATGGCAAAACTTCTCTTGAAAATGTGTAATCTTCATTTTCAAGCTCCTTTAGTTAATTTGGCAACCATGCTTTTTGCGGCTTACAGGGTTGGAAAATGGTCAGAAAAAAGAACATTTTGAGTAAATAATATTAAACTGTATTTTTACAAAATTGTATTGTTGATTGCAGTGTCAAACTGGTTACAGAATTAAACCAAAAATTTCGTAACTTGCTGGAAATGTCAAAAATGGCAGCTTAAAATTGTGAAGAATCACAGTATCAAAAAGACTAAATTTTAGCTTGAAAATTTTAGGAAATACACTTTCAGCATTGTTGAGAAAATTATTTAAGCTATTGACCAACCATGAGAATGTTTCTGACATTACTACTAACTAAACTAGAAATGTCAGCTAGAAGCTGTAAAGAAACGTCATGAAAGCAATACTTAAAAGTTTAATGTTGTAAAAATAATACTTAAATATTGCTTATTTTGAAGTCAAATATGAACTTGAAAAGTAAAACAATTTAAAGTCAAAAAAAACATACAAATTGACTTTTTAGTTAAAAAAAATCGATTTTTGGTGGAAAATTCTGATTCGGTGGCCATTGAAAAAGTTCTTTTAGTATTGTGTTTAGTGTACGTCCATAATGCTCTAATTATTCAAAAATAAGGAAACTTTAAGTCAACTAAGGAACAGTTTTATTGATATTTATATAGCAACTCTCAAATATTACACCATTTACTTAACTATCATATTTTTGGCAAATAAAGTTTAGAACGTTTGCTGTACAATCTTCAGATAACCAAGTACCATCATGATTGGATAAGTCACGTCTCATTAAACATGTACGAACACTACTTTCTTCAGCCGACCAATGGGTGTACTCAATTTCGTCCCCAGTCTCTAGCCATATCCATTCCGCTACAAACTCTTCACTGTCTTGCCTGTACCCACCGATCCAAAAACCTGGAAGCAAAACAATTCACCCAAATCCTTAATTTTGGAATGTAACTCACTATAAGTTCCAAGTCCAGCAGCACTTATAGCATCATTCAATGCAACAGTATCTTCAGCAGAACGTTCCATTGCTAGGGTGTAACCGTAACGTTTACACGTAGCGTAAGCTTGCATGAAAGTTAGCTTCTGAATTTAATAAATTAGTATTAATTTCAGGTAGTAAAAACAACAGTGCTTACCGCAGAATTGGAAATGAGGTAATTTTCATGTTCGGTAAGGGAAATATTACTTTCCAACACTGGTACCGCATTTGCTACTAGAAGTGTAGCCAAAAACACTAAAATCTTGATCATCTTGTTAGATTATGATGAATTATTAAGTACTAGCAATTGTTCAATTAAACTAAAATAAATTTGAAACCGTATATTTATATGCGTTTTTTAAGTGCTTTTAGGAAATTTACAACATACTTCAGATGTCTCTATAGCAGTTATTTTCCTTATCAACAGGATTAATGAATTAACTGAAATGTCAAGAGTTTTATTATTAACTTGTTAATGCTTGTTAAGTTCAAAAAGCAATAATTGTTTAATGGTAAATGTTTGATAGGAATAATACAAATTATGTTACATTTTACAATTTAGTGATATTAAAAATAAATGCAGGAGGCTCAATGTGGAAACTCCATTTTCAGTGTCCTTTAGTACATTTGGCAACTGTGCGCTTCCCGGTTAACAGGATTGGAAAGAGAGCAAAAAAAGAAACATTTTAAGTTTTTTTAGCGCCCTGAAATCCTAAAAATCACCGAGTTATGGCAAAACTTCTCTTGCTGTACCAAAACAGTGGGTAAAAGTAAAAACTGCATTTTCAGGCTCCATTCGTACATTTGGCAAATATGCGTTTTGCGGTTTACAGGATTGGAAAGAGGACAGAAAAAAGAATATTTTTAGTTTTTAGTGCTGACTAAAATCCTACAAATAACCGAATACTCATCTTGCATTCCCAAATAACATAAGTGGAGATACATTTTCAAGCCTCTTTAATACATTTGGCAACTATGTTTTTGGCGGTTTGCAGAATTGGAAAGAGGACAGAAAAAGGACTATTTCGAGTTTTTTGGGATAACTGAAATTCTAAATATAACCGAGTTATACCAAAACTCCTCTTGCTATGTCAAATCCACATATGTGTGGAGACTACATTTTCAAGCGTCTTTCGTACATTTGGCAACTATGTTTTTGGTGGTTGGCAGGATTGGAAAGAGAACAGAAAAACAACTATTTTGAGTTTTTTTAGGCTCACTGAAATCCTACAAATAACCGAGTTATGGCAAAACTTCTCTTGGGCTATCATAAAGAATAAATGTGTAATCTGCATTTTCAAGCTCCTTTAGTTAATTTGGCAACCATGCTTTTTGCGGTTTACAGGGTTGGAAAAAGGTCAGAAAAAAGAACATTTTGAGTAAATAATATTAAACTGTATTTTTACAAAATTGTATTGTTGTTTGCATGGTCAAACTGGTTACAGAATTAAACCGAAAATTTCGTAAGCTTGCTGGAAATGTCAAAAATGCCAGCTAAAAATTGTGAATAATCACAGTATCAAAAAGACTAAATTTTAGCTTGAAAATTTTAGGAAATACACTTTCAGCATTGTTGAGAAAATTATTTAAGCTATTGACCAACCATGAGAATGTTTCTGACATTACTACTAAACTAGAAATGTCAGCTAGAAGCTGTAAAGAAACGTCATGAAAGCAATACTTAAAAGTTTAATGTTGTCAAAAGAATACTTAAATATTGCTTATTTTGAAGTCAAATATGAACTTGAAAAGTAAAACAATTTAAAGTAAAAAAAACATAAAAATTGACTTTTTAGTTAAAAAAATCGATTTTTGGTGGAAAATTCTGATTCGGTGGCCATTGAAAAAGTTCTTCTAGTATTGTGTTTAGTGTACGTCCATAATGCTCTAATTATTCAAAAATAAGGAAACTTTAAGTCAATTAAGGAACAGTTTTATTGATATTTATATAGCAACTCTCAAATATTACACCATTTACTTAACATTGATATTTCTGGCAAATAAAGTTTAGAATGTTTGCTGTACAATCTTCAGATAACCAAGTACCACCATGACAGGATAAGTCCCATCTCCTTAAACATGTACGGACAATACGTTCATCAGGGGACCAACGGTTGTACATAATTGGGTCCCCAGTCTCTAGCCATATCCATTCCGGTTCAAAATTTCCACTGTTTTGCCTGAACCCACCCATCCAAAAACCTGGAAGTAAAACAATTCAACCAAATCCTTATTTTGGAATGTAACTCACTATAAGATCCAACTCCAGCAAAACTTATAGCATCATTTAATTGAACAGTATCATCAGAAGAACGTTCCATTGCTAGGGTGTAACCGTAACGTTTACACATAGCGTAAGATTGCATGTAATTTAGCCTCTGAATTTAATAAATTAGTATTAATTTCAGGTAGTAAACACAACAGTGCAAGTCTTACGGTAGATATGGAAATGAGGTATTTTCCATGTTTGATAAAGGGAGTATTATTATAATTCAACACTGGTTCAGCATTTGCTACTAGAAGTGTAGCCAAAAACACTAAAATCTTGATCATTTTGTCAGGTTCTGATGAATTATTAAGTGCTAGCAATTGTTCAATTAAACTAAATTAAATTTGAATAATTCTAGGAAATTAACAATAAAGGATGTTCTGTGATTATTTTTAATAAAAGAAACTTGTTTAAATTAAAGCCTGGTTTATAAAACAAAATTAAACTTTATCTGTAAATTTAGCTGTAACTGCTGACCTTGGTTTTACATACTAAAGTCAAATCTCCAATGGGTCTTGTAAAGATTAAAAGCATCCACAATTATTTTTTTTAAACACTTAGATTACGGCTTCTATAGTATAGACAAGAAAAAAAATTTGCGGTAAATCCGCAATTTTCTTCAGAAAATTGCCATAAAAATCCTTAAAATATAAGTTGGTGGAAGAACTACACTTCACATGACAGGAAATCAGCTGTTTGGCGCCGTGTAATAAAGGTGATAGGCGGCAACTATGCTTTAACCTCATATATATTTTTTTTTGGTTCTCCTACATCGTAATTGAAGGAACATTGAATGACATCTGAAGTTGACGTACATACTGTCAAGTATCAGTTATCCTCTGTGAATTATGCGGCGTTGCCAGACGCTTTTTTTTTTCGTTATTAATATTTAATATTTCAACTGATTTTTATAGTTTTTATTCATAAAAGTATGTTTGGTTGCCTAAATATCCGATTAGTATTGGTGGCAAAGCTTGTTTTTGTAAATTGTAACTAATTGTACTGCAATATGTTAATTGTACAACTCATTGTGTAACAGCTATTTAAGTCTATATTTGACAAGATCGCAGTAAGGTAAATTGTGGTTCCTCCACCAAATCATTGTAAATTTTTGGATTTTTATCAGAGTTTTTTGAAGAAAATTGTGATTTTACAGCAAATTTTCTTTTTTCTCTGGACTATAGAACCCTTAATCTATATGCACAAAAATTTGGTGAGCAAAAAAAGAAACATTTTGAGTTTTTTAGCTCGTAGATAAAGCAAATTCAGTTCTTTAACTTTTTCTAAGCTATAACTCCCTGCATCTGAAAGACTTATTAGAGTAATGGAATTTTGCAGAACATTCTTACTTACAGAGTGTATACAGGGTGTTACAACATTGATTTTATGGTAAATTCTATGTCAAAATACATAGCCATCTTTTGCTTTAAATTTTACTAATTGTTTTAAAGTTAGAATATAGAAACCTCCTTCACCATCTTCCATCCTATCAAAATGATACTTAATATGGAAGACAATACAAAAGTCATTTCGTTTAGAGAACCGTATATTGTTGCTTTTACAAAAATAGCACCAACTAATCCAACGATCAATACATTAGTTAGTATAGGTACTACAATAATTATGACGTGTAATCTTCTAAATTTATTTAATCAAACTGACCTAACTTAATCAAAATTACTTACCCCAGAATTATCAGTATAAAACTAATTAGTGAAAGCAAAATAAAATCATTATTGTAATATCCTGCATTTTGAATGAAGTAATATTTTGCAACCAAACCAAATATTACTGAAAATAATCAAAAACCGATGCAAAAATAAAACACATCAAAGGTCGTTTACACCAGCAATATTCGATTCTATTTGAACATATTTGAGAGAAAAGAGAACATGCAATCGATTTTCTCATCAGCAGTGCAATGACATCGTATATTCAGCTTAATAGAAAATATTAATCTCCCTTTTAGTCTGGTGTGATTAATTGCTAGATTAACTTGACCTTACTTAATATTGCACAACTCCAAAATATATAAACAAACATTCTAGATTAGATAAAAACATTAAACGGTAGTGTTTCTACTAAAACTCAAGGTTGTTCGGTTGTTCAATTTAATGGCAAAAATTATTGATTTACCTATCAGATATGTAAGTAAACGCACTTTTCGATAATGTGTGTGTGTAACTTAATATGAAATTTATATTTGAGTGCCACCCAATGGTAAACTGAGGGGAACGACTGGTGTTAACTTAGATGGGAAAGTTTTCCTTAAATTTTTGGGGATTCGTTATGGCAGACCTCCAGTAAATGAACTCAGATTCAAGGTAATTTAAAAACCATTACAAACTATGGTGGTTTTGGTTGAAATTTGCAGCCTCCTCAACCTAAGAAGCATGGGAAGGTGTCTTGGACGCCACTCAAGTTGGTAATAGCTCAGTATCAAGAGATGAGATTAACTTTGAAGTAACTGGATCAGAAGACTTTCACCTTTTTTTAAACTGAGTAAAGACCTCAGGAAAATTTTGGAAAAGGGAGAATACAACAGTATGGAAGGCTTCCTTTCATACTACATTGATGTGCTGCAAGGGAAAACAGCACGGAGTTTTTCTATGGAAACTTCAATTCCTTACGACTTTGGGTTCTTACCTGGAAGTCCAGAAATTCATCCCTACGAGGTAAGTTTTTATCTGTACCATAAACTTACTAACTTTTACAGGAACTTACTGACTCATGGTTTTTGGCTGGAATATCCGAAGCTGTAGTGAAACACCTTAAAACCTCAAACCAATCAGTTTACTTTTACCGAATGTCAATAGTGACCCAATGGAATGTTTTCAGACAATCCAAAAATGCACACCGGTTACAAGTTTTGTTACAGCACCATGTCCAGGAGTGTCTCACGGAGACACAGTTTCTCGACACCGGAAATTACTCCAGGAAGTTTGGAAGATAAATATCTGCGAGTCTTTATTGAGTTGTGGACAAACTTTGCAAAGTTCGGGAATCCGACGCCGGATAACTGCAACTTAGGCGTACGCTGGACGTTTCTGGAACGGGGGAAAGATTTGAAAGTTTTGGATATTGGAGAGCCACTCCAGGTTATAAATCCTCCAGAACAACAGCGGATCCAAACATGGTTGGATGTTGTTAGTAAAGCCACTCCAATTATACGATCATAATATTTTATAAACTAATATCTTTGTGTTGCTAATTTTTTTGTTTTTGAACTTCCAGAAACACAGTTTGAAAGGACAGTCAAGGACAAAATTGCCTACTAAACCCACTTGAGTGAGAAAATGACTGTTTTAAGTACATTTTTGGAATCTTCATTAAATTTCCTATCCAATAACCTGAAAAAACACTACAAAATTTAAGACAGTCAGGGAGAAAAGTGGTGTCAAAGTTTGAACTTCCAGAAACACAGTTTAAAAGGAGAGTCAGGGACAAAATTGCCTACCAAACCCACTTGGAGTGAGAAAATGACTGTTTTAAGTACATTTTTGGAATCTTCATTAAATTTCCTATCCAATAACCTGAAAAAACACTACAAAATATAAGACAGTCAGGGACAAAAGTGGTGCAAAGTTTGAATTACCAGAAATACTGTTTGAAAGGACAGTCAGGGACAAAATTGCTTATAAAATCCATTTGGAGTGAGAAAATGACTGTTTTAAGCACATTTTTGGAATCCTCATTAAATTTTCTATCCAAATCTCCTTTTTTTAACAATTAGAATGTTTGTTTCAAACATGTATTGCTACAACCACCCATGCTTTTAGTTAGGACTGTAAAATTTGTGATTGGTACTACTTACTTCACAAGACAAAGTTTTGTTTTTTCTTATAATCCACGAATCACCCTGTACGATTCTGTGTAAATTCTTTATATTTGTAATCACTAATTCTAATAAAAACTCAGGAAAAGACGAAAGGACAAAGTTTCTAATATCAGGCAAGTTATTATAGTAGCCACGTGGAAAGGTTCAAATGTCAAAGATGAATATAAGAATATAGAAACTTAATACCAAATTGAGGTATTTATACTTTTATAGAAATTCGATATTGTTTATTTATGTTATATAATAACTAGTTGTTTGGAATTCTGTATTTGAATTTTTTTAAGGACTTTTAACTACACTTTTATTATCTTTTTTCACATTGCCATGTAATTTGGGGAATTCATGTTCACAATTCGCAAATTTCTAGTTTTTCTTCAGCAGTAGCAAAAATAATTTTGATTTTTGTAAAAGTCATCTTTAGAAGGCTTAACAATTTCATTTTCTCCGGGTCCCAAGAAGCTACTTTTGGGACAACAAAAACCACAGATTACAGCAAAAACAACAAATATTATTATGTCAATCAAGATTCATTTTGACAATGTTCACGTGACCAGAAAATTAATGTCCAATTTTTTAAACGAGCACGACACTTAAATTTCAAAATGATCACGTGACCAGAGGGCGAAGAATTATGTGAGACAGAAAATGGTCACGTAGGACACTAAAAATCTCAATTTTAATTTGAAAATATTCACTTGACTGTGAAAATCGAAATTAAATTTGTAAGTGGTTATATGTCACAGTCACGTGAAACTGAAAAATTTAAATTTAAATTATTTTTAATATTCAATATTCAAATTTGAATGCGACCTCATGACTGTAAATGTGAAATTTAAATTTTAAAATGGTCACCCAACCAGAAATAAAATAGTCACGTGACCAAAAAATTAGGTCTGTGGATGACTTTAGGTCTGTAAATGTCAAGTTTCATTGGTTGAATGCTCACGTGACTATGACGTTTTCTGACTTGTGGCCAATGGACGTTATCTATTTCTCTGATTACTGGTTGGAGATTCCCTCTGCGAACAGACCTTTTGTTTGTAGTTTTGTCGTGATTGGTCAAAAAATTGGTGCTTTTTTTTGACCAATCACAAACTAATAACTGTGCTGTGATTTACGCAAATGTTGCACATGTGGACTTCTTCACAAGACATTCAAAGCCAGAAATAAGTTCTTAATGGGGTTTGCCATAAAAATTGAGGATATTTTAAAGCAAACATAGACTAAACTGACATTTTATTTGTTACTAAAACTGAATTAATCAAATCAACTAACCTATCCTAACCACAACCAACAACTAAATAATGTAATAACTAAAAAAAAAACAGATAAACATGAATTATATGAGGTTCTGGCGAACAATTAATCAATCTTCGGTCTGTCAAATAATTCAATAGACCATTCAGTGTTAAACTGATCACCTTTTATTGCTTTCATTATGATTACTTTACCAGAATAATTAAAAATATCATTTTCTCTGATAGTAAACTGACATTATCTTACTAATCTGTTGTAACACTCTTGTAAAAGCAATTTTTCAATGCAAAACTAATTTAAAAAAAAACCTTTACATATTATGTTATATGACTGTAATAGTCCTTTTATATACGTTCTGTTTCATATAAGTACGGTTTTCCGAGCCTTCAAAGAACGAAAGAATTATTAAAATCCAGTAAGCCATTTCAAAGAAGCATAGCAAAAATGGGGCTAAAACAGGGAACTCAACCATTTTGACGAGCAGTTTGCGTAAAAAATTCATCCCAGACAATTCTGTATGAATTTTACAAGTATACAAATGCTTTGAATTCTTCCAGAAAAAGTATTTAAATTATTACAAGCTTCATACTAAACTGCTTTACTATAACATGTTTAATCTTGCATATTGCTTCCTCGTTTTATTTTTTTTGTAGTGTTTTAAACGCAAACCTCACGGTCGTAAAGGCTTTTCAAACATTTTAAACAACAACTTGATTTTACTTACACAACTCCGGATAATCTCGTTACATTTTATACTTCCATAAAGACTGAGATTAAAACAATTTTGTGCCAAACAACTGTTATAGTTGCTTGTGTTTGCAGTTAAGTTTTACGGTTGTTTGTTAATATTTTGGTGAGAAGGTGAACTTTTTCTTTTTTATGTTGTTAACTTGATTATTGACAATTTCTCAAACAAGTAAGTTAACATGACATTATCGGATTAAATTACGCACACACCTACCTATAAAATAACATATTATTTGAATTAGCAAATAATACCATTCTGTCATTAAATGCATTTGTTTTGTAACAGGACGTAATGGATAATATAAACTGAAAATTAATAAAAATATTCTTCATTAATTATTGTTTAAACAGGCTTGTTCTATGTATTATGACACATTTTTAATGTTGTAAAACTTGTTCTTTCTTTTTCTTAACAGGTGAAGCTATAAACATTTACAAAATGTGTATTACACTTTTATTAAACCGACGTTTTGAAGTAATTTTATATGAAAACATCAATTATAAAATTATAGTTAATGTTTTCAACTATCGTACATAAATGTTCTTTTATGATGTTAAAGGTCAATCTTGTCCTGAATGATAAAGTAGCTCATTTCCACAAAAACACATTACATTAATGGAGTTATTACAATATTATTGTAATGATCGATTATATTCACAGTTTAACAAAATCCAGCAAATTTTCGAGTACGGCCCTGCTTTTAAGGTTCAATTTATTAGCCGCAGTCAAAGTTTTAGGTCTTTAACTTCCTAAATTATGAGTGCAATTTTTTATTTTATCCAGGATTGTTCCAATGCACAGCAAATGACATATCTATATCAAAAGACCTTAAATTATGTAAAATAAGTACAAAAAAAGCGCTTTAAAATTTTTCATTCTTCAAAAAAATTGAAAGAATGGGGGGATTAGGGGTGTTTTTTTACTACTTTTTGAAATTCAATATCTCGGTAACACGAAGAGCTAGAGAAGCCAGTTTCGTCTCATTTTGCAGTATTTTTTATCCTTTTTATAATGGCATTTAAGTGAAATCTATAAGAGTTCAAATAAAAAAGTTACAGTCACTCAAAAATCGAGAAAATGTCATTTTTGCAAAAAGTGCAATTTTGGCAATTTTTTATTTTGCTCCAGGAGGGTTCCAATGCACAGCAAAGGGCATATTTATACCAAAGGACCTTAAATTAGGTGAAATAAGTACAAAAAAAGCCCTTTAAATTTTTTAAGTATAATGGGTCTTTTTTTACTACTTTTTGAAATTTAATATCTCGGTAACATGAATAGCTAGAGAAGCCCGAACCGGCATTTTTCTAAAAAATTTTTCGTACGGCCATGGTTTTGAGGTTCAATTTACTAGTCCCAGTGAAAGTTTCAGATCCACAATTGTCCAAATACCCAAATTATGGATCAAATTGTGTTTTCTGTCATTTTCTGTTTGGTTATTGCAGTTTAACGAAAACCAGGCTTTTTTAAAAAAAAAATTGTGAACAGAGCTTATGTGACGTGACGATGACGTAATTTGGTAAAACCATAATTGGACGAATTGTCAAATTACGTCAATATGACGTCACATTCGCTCGCTCCATGAAACGTGAGAAACGAATGCAGCCATTTTCTTTCGTACCTCACCACAGAGAGTCGTAGAAAAAGAATAATATTCTACTCACATGAAATGGCTATTACTCACTGCATGACTTACAACACTCGCCCTCTTCTTCGTGAGTAATAACTATCATTACATACTCATTGAATAATATAATAGTACATTACTCACTCGTGTTCTCACCACAACTCGGTCTACAACTTCATCGTGACAATACTTTCTACTCGTAACTATAAAAATGCTCATACCACACTAGTAATGTAAATAACTATTTTATGACCATGTTTCACCAATTTAATTTATGATTGGTCCAAATGTATGGAATAAAATGAAATTCTAACTCAAAATCACGAGTTTTTGCTGTTTAATCTTGCAAATAAAAACATTCACTAGATCAAACAATAGGATCAATCAATACCCGAGCTGGTATTTTAATGAATGCCTGAGAATATCACGTAATAGGAAATATCGAATGGGTTGACCCTATTTGGTATGTTTAGATTGTCATTTCGGTGCAATTTCTTGATGATTCTGAATAGCGGCGTATTTACCATCGATAAAACAAACTTTTCAAAGAGTCATTATTGAACCATTTCATGAATAGAAGTATATTAATTTTCCTTTATAGTTCACTCTTCAATTATTAACTTTTTTCTTCATTTACCTTTTGAATCCTCTTAAAAAAGATTTAAATAATTGATTTTTCAATGTTACCAACTGACGTGCCTGAGAATCTTCTCTAACTTTTCAAATGCTTTGCCTTTAATAACGGGATTAAGCTTATTTTTAGAAAAATGACTCTTAAATTTTTTATCAAAGTCCAAAAAACAGCAGTTACTAAGCACTTATCTGTAATTGTAGGTACTAAGAAACTTTGCTCCGAATCAAAATTGCACGTAAACTGTGAGATAAAAATTGATATAAAAATACTCGATTAACTAATTCATCACTAATTTTGAAGCAGTTTTATAGGCACGTTTGTAATACTAAACAATTTAAATTATCTAGTCAAGGCTGCAGAATCTTGTTTTCTAACAGTTATAATGTAGTATAAGATCAGTTTTGTTGATTATATCATCAAGTTCGGTCAAAAATTTTAAATTTCTGGTTGTTACTATACCAGTTTATTTAGAAAGCATTTTGGTGTTTGCGTCTTATTTATCTACGCAATAATTTATTAGACGTGTTATCATCCTACTGAAAACTTTGTTTGTTAATAAATTCATTTGAAATTAGTCGAAAGCAGTAATGTGCGTCTGTAGCAATAAAAAATGTATCTCTTTTTTTGATAATCAAATTAATTTTCAGGGCTACAATAGCAGAAACTCCTGATGGAAAACTTCAAGGAACTATCGGCGTCAATTTGGATGGGAAGCCTTTTCTGGAATTTTTCGGTATTCGCTATGGAAAACCTCCAGTGGGTGATCTACGTTTCAAGGTACAACAACCTTTAAAATTGAGTTTAAGGTAACGAAAAGTGGTAATTACAGCCTCCACAACCAATAAATCCTTGGAGTGGAGTGGTTGATGCCACACAAGTTGGTAACAGAAGTTTTGCTAGAGATGATCTCACTGTTGAGTTAGGAGGATCAGAGGATTGCTTGTTTTTGAATGTTTATTGTTGGTCGGTATGTATTGGGCAAACAAACATTCCAGGTGGTTCATTAATTTAATTTTACACAGCTACCAAAAGCAAATTCAAAACTTCGTCCTGTAATGGTATACATTCATGGTGGTGGCTTTATTTTTGGTCCAGCAGACCTGGAATATATGGTCCTGAATTTTTAATGACCAATGACATTGTAGTGGTGACCATAAACTACCGGCTGGGAATATTAGGTGAGCTGACCTCCAGAATTATCTAACCTAAAAGTAAAACGATCACAGGATTTCTAAGCGTTGACGGTACAGAAGTGACTGGTAACATGGGTTTGAAAGACCAGAACTTAGCCTTGAAATGGGTGCAAAGAAACATTAGCGCTTTTGGGGGTGACCCAAACAATGTAACCATTTTTGGGGAAAGTGCTGGGGCAGCTTCAGTGCACGCTCACGTTTTATCAGCAGCCTCTAAAGGGCTTTTCCATAAAGCTATAATGCAAAGTGGTTGCACTTTGTGCCCTTGGTTTTATGGTGCCAAGAACAATGCAAGGGAAATTGTTCATAAAATGGGTTTGGAGGCAACCAGCGAAATAGAAGCTTTAGATATTTTAATGAAAGCTGATGGACTTGATATTTATAAGGCACAGGAGAAAATTCCAGATGTAAGTTATCCATTTATCCATGTTTTGGCTGTTCCAAGTTAATTTCATAAATCTAACCTCACTGGAAACTTTTTCTGGTTCTCTTGAATTATTTTAGCAGGTTGTACCTTTAACTTTCTCTGAAGGCCTGTGTGGAACAAATCATATTAAAACTAAGTTTGTTTTTGTTGCATTACAAATTTTACAATCTTCTGCACCAATAGTGATTAACCAATTTTACCTACAGTTTTCCAGAATGACTTCTAAAAGACCTTTTTGCCCAGTGATTGAGGCACCAAACCCTACAGCTTTCCTGACTGAGCACGCTAAAGATATAATTAAAGCAGGAAATTACAACAAAGTTCCCATGATATTCAGCTACAACGATGCTGAAGGACTGCTCCAACACTACCTTGCTGCTTTGCTACAAATTGAAAACTACCCTTTGAACCTAGAAGATGCCATTCCCAGTGATATCAGTCTGGGAGATGAAGAACGATCCAAAACGCTTGGTATATTGCAACAGTTGTATAACGATCCAAGTATCTCTTATAATGTTAGAAAAATTATTGTTATTTTTTTAAGAAGTTTGTATGATAAAGTTACCTTTCAGATACTCAGCGATTTATGGTTCCTGACCAGTATCACCGAGGCAATCACTGGTCATCTAAAAAGCACCCAACAACCGATCTACTTATTAAGGTTTTCCATTGAAACCGGATTGAACTATTTCAAAAATGCTTTAGAAAAACTGGGACGGCATGGTATAAGAATCACTAACCAAACTAACCTAACCTAACCAAACTTTTTCCAAAAAAGTTCCAGAACCAGGTGCCTGCCACGCAGACGATTTGGGTTATCTCTGGAAAAGTGAGGTTACCCCAGAGTTTCTGCCCGGAAGTAAAGAAGACCGGTATTTGCGTACGTTTATGGAACTCTGGACTAATTTTGCTAAGTTTGGCAACCCCAAATCTGCTACCATTAGTCAAGTGGGAGTCAACTGGCAATCTGTCAAAAATGACAGCCAGTTAGAGTTGCTGGAGTTTGGAGAGGTGTTTGAGATTAAACCTGACATACCCGAAAGAAAGCGAGTTGATACTTTATTAAGCATTTATAAAACCTGGAATACAAAGAAACACTAAACCAACACAGATTAATTAAACACTTATTGTTACAGTTATAAAAGGTTGTTTACAAAATTTTAGGCAGCTTTCTTGTAAAACCTTATAATACGATCAGCCTCCCTGTAACCAGTTTCTATAGCACCGTGAACAGTGGCAAACTTGCTTTGATGTGTAGCTTCCCCAGCAAAGAGTAAAGTTGGTAAACCATTTTCATTTAAAATTGGTTTTGCCAAAATTTCCCGCAGCTTCACCCCCTCTTCCTTGTTGGACTTCATTGATTCATAAGAAAAGGCTCCTAAAAAGTTTGGTTGAGTCCACCATCTTGATCTGACAAAGTCTTTTGGTGACGCAACGTTAGGATAAGTTTTACTGAAACACCTAGTAAAAATGAACTTAATTCCATTGATGACATCTTCATCCGACAAAGATTCAATAGCTGGAGCCAGTTTACCAGAAAACCAAGCCATTAAAGTGTTTTCATTCCCTGGAATTGGTGTTAGAGCTACAAAGTGTTTGATCCAAGTCAAATTGTGCGATTCTATAGCATCATGGTGCTTGTCACTCCACATGCAACTCAGCATTTTTGGTTCTTTCCGAAGCCACCAAGGTTCAATAAACTGCATCGCAATTTTTAAAATAACACCAAAACCAATGTCGCTAATTGCAGTCACTTTCTCTTGTGGTAGTCCTGGAGAGAACAAAGCTCTGTGACGTGCTTTCAAGACACCAAGTGAAGGAGTGAAAATCACGTGATCTGCTGTCAAGCTTTTCTCACCATCTAGGAATACCTGGACTTTGCTGGTGTTGTCCCAGTTTGCTATTTGCAGCACTTTGCTGTTTAAAGTTACGTTGACATAAAGAGGTTTGAGACCAGTTTGGAGTGGATGTTTACGCATTAAAACATCCAGGATAGCTTTAAATCCATGACCTCTCCAGTCAATCATTTGATCTCCTTCACATTCTTCATAATCAGAAAGTAAATTTAAGTCGTCTAACCCAAAACAGCTTTCGGTGGCACATTTGTAATTTGATATCCACAGTCGAGCTTGGTTGAGAAAGTGTCTGTCTGTTTCACTCTGTTCTGATATGAGTTTCTCCAAGCAATCGCTACCTTTGACAATCCCTCCACAAACCTCATCTTCATTGCGTTTCTCCCATTTTCGATGTACAACCGAGTGAGTTAAATTAAGCAACTTCTCCTGCAACTCATCAGATACTGGTAAACCATCCTCGCTGAAATGTACCTCCAGGTGGGGTGTATCAGAAGCAAGCAACTTCAAAGGGTTCGCTAGTTCGTATACTACATTTCCTTTCTCACCATGACAGAATTCGGCCCCTAAATCCACTACCCCACGTCCAAATGGAACGGTATAAATACGGCCACCTATACGATTTTCAGCTTCAAAAACCTGCACATTGGTAAAGTTGTTTTCTAAAAGTCTGGTAGCTGCAGCTATTCCAGCTGCTCCAGCGCCAATTATGATAATGTTTGGATTAGCATCGCACTGTATCTCCACCACAAGTAGCAACAAGGCTGAGAAGTAAAAGCAAACACACCGTAACATGGTTACAGACCAAATGTAAACTTTCCGCTCCTACAGGAGAGTTTAACTCGATAATGCAGAGTCAATTTGAACTACTTAAGGCAATTCTTCGCAAAAAAGCGATCAGTGGCGTAGCGACAAAAAAGCTAATTACCCGGAACAGCTGTATCGCTTTAAATGATTTATTAATCCGAAAGGTCTAATTAAAGTTACTTCAGTGGAATTTGCGTCCCTATTTTCGCCCTTCGAGGTCAAAGATGTTGATCCGTAAAATTGCCTACACGAAATGGCAATTAACTGTAATTGGGACCGAATTTAGGCACTTTTTTCGGAGGGTCTAAATTTATAAAAAGCTTTTAGATTTGATGCTTTGAAAAATAATCCGGAAATTACACCTAAAAACGTAGACGGAGGCGACAATAAGTAATGATATTTTCTCATTATTCAAAAAAAAAATAAAGTATATATTATGTGGTTTTATAGCTCCATGAGTAGAATTTTAACTATTGTGACGTCTAGGGACGTTACTCAGTCTGTCATAAACGTCAAAACTACCAAAAATTACTTACCTTACCATCAAGCTATAAAACTTGTTAATACCCTAACAGTTGTGACATTTAGGTACGTTGTTTAGTCTGTCATAAACGTCACGACTGTCAAAAACACCTTAAGCAAACAGTTAATTACAATTTATGTACTTTTATAGCTGCATGAGTGGGAATTTAACAGATGTTAGAAAGGTTATTCGGTCTGTCCTAAACGTAACAACTGTCAAAGGTCACTCCATTGAACTATAAAACTAGTAAATACCCTTAGCAAACTGTCAATTATAGTTTTATAGCTTCCTGAGTGAGATTTTACAGTTGTGTCATCATAAAAATGCCGAGGCAGTCCATTGAGCTGTAAAACTAATAAATACCTTTAGCAAACAGTCATGTATATTTTATGTAGTTTTATAGGGACATGACAAACAACTGTCAAAACTCACTTCATGGAGCTATAAATCTAGTAAATACCCTTTAGAATATAGCCAACGATATTTTATGTTGTTTTACAGCTTCCTGTGTGGAACTTTGTCAGTTGTAACGTCTAGCAACGTTATTCAGTCTGTCGTAACAACTGTCAAAATTCACTTCTTCGAGCTCTAAAAAGTAGACATTCTTGAAATATGCTAAACTCGACAGTATAAATTGCATTTGACAAGTCCACAGACATACATTTCAAAATTCAGCCAACGGAGCTATAAAACTAGTAAATAATTGTAGCAAACTGTAAATTACAATTGTATACAGTTTCTAGCTTTATGAGTGGGATTTGGACAGTTTTGACGTCTAAGGACGTGATTTTTGTCATAAACCGTCAAAATTCACTCCATCAAGCTCTAAAACTATAGTAAACAGGTAGTTGCGACTGCAGATGACTCCTCTCTCTTCTTCTTGACTGATCAGTAGCTTTCTAGCAACAATAGACGATATCATCGCAATTTTGGCAAACTGATTAAAACTTTCTCATAATTTTGGCAAAATAATGAAAAACAAACATGCCCCCGCATTTTCCCAAACTGTTTGAAACAAAAATTACCATAATTTTGGTAGCTAATTGCTAACTCAAGTCGTCCGCAAAAAGGCAACTTTCAGCCCTGATTATAATTTTATTAAGTTTGATTAAGGGGATTGTATACCATCAATATTCGCAAACAAAAAATGGAATTTCTGCATTGAATTATTTTGAGAAATCTCCATCACTATTAGCACTTTGGAACCCACTAGTGGATTAAAAGATATCAATATAATGAATACAAGGCAAAATGCTACAGTTTGCTGGTATTTCAACGGATGGATAATTCGAACGAATTACTCTGTGAGTTCGGTTAGGCTTAATTGAAAAGCCAAACTTTATTAAATTCGCTTGTAACGAGTCGCTGGGGTGAGTTTCAAACTTGAAACCAAATTAGGGTCGCTGAAAAGTAATTTTGAAAGCGGGGACACAAGGCCGGAAAGCCAGGTTAATGAATTTGTTCTTTTTTCTGGGTAAACTGGGCGCTTTACAACTGAAATTTCCACATACCTGAAAGTAAACACGGTATAAAACACCGTAAAACCCAAAGTTTCTACTAATGGCTCCACCGCTATAATAATTACGTGAGTAAACTACATTTCCAACTCGAGGGGCATTATTGTATTTGCCATTAGAGAATCTCGTTCATTTTGCTTTATTCAATTTTTTTTTCTAAGAGTATACAAAATGTCGTTATTGTATTCTTTCGAAATTTTCCGGGAACACGCCAAGACCAAATTACAAGGAATATGTTAAGAGGGCTGAGCGCACGCCAGATCTAAGTCAGCTTGACTGGATGATTTATAGTGTAACAAAGCAGGAGCGAAATTAATCCTTCGCGAAAACATTTCAATCATAACGGTCTGAACATAATTCAGGATGATTAACTGTTGTTGGGGCGTCCATTGCCTTTGGAACTCCCGTTATTAATCAATTCAGTCTATTTCCTGTTGGTTTAACACCACATAAATACGTGTCATTCAAGTTTCAATTTAAATTAATAAATAATGGGGTCCAAACAAGTAATTTTATTTTATAATTCAAATAACCATAAATAAAAATGAGAAATATTTAACCTATAAACAAGAAAAAAGAAGTCCTAAGAAGACTAAAAGAGTGTATCTAATAAAAGCAACGAAACTATACAACACTGTAAATACAAATTACATAATAAATTGGTCCAATATTAGAATTTAGAATGTCAAAATGTGATGTGATATTGTCCTGAAGCTTACTTATTGTCAACATTTTACTTCGTAAGCTTCATTACTATCTTAAGATTTGTGACTGTCCTCACATTGTCAAAATTTACATTATAAGCATTATTATTGTCTTATTGTCTTTAGATTGCCAAAATCAGTTCACCAAATGACATACTCTGTTTGAATTGTCAAAATTTGATATTGGATATGTTTTTCTTATTGTCTTGAAACTGTGTTATTGCCTTCAGATTGCAAAAACTAACTTTGTACAATATATTATTGTCTTTAAGTTATCTTATCGTCTTTAAATTGTCAAAATTGACTTCCTAAGGTCTCTTATTGCATTAAAGCTTTATTTTTTTCTTCAGATTGGCAAAATTTGATTTTGTAAAATTGATTATCCTCTTAAAGCTCTCTTATTGTTTTAAGATTTTCAAAATTGACTTTAAGTAAACCCTGCTACAGTATTGAAGCCTCTTTACTGTCTTTAGATTGTCAAAATGTGATATTCGAAGTCTTCTTTACTGTCTTTTGAAGCTTTCTTATTGTCAAAATTTTAGTTCGTAAGCTTCATTGATGTCTTAAAGCTTTCTTAGTGTCTTCACATCGTCAAAATTTACATCATAAGCATTATAATTGTCTTGAAGTTGTCTTATTATCTTCAGATCGTCAAAACCGACTTTGTAAGGTTTTTTATTGTCTTCAGATTGGCTAAATTGACTTTGTAAGCTACATTGTTGGCTTGAAGTTATCCTATTGTCTTCAAATTTTCAAAATTGATTTCGTTCTCTTACATCAAAACTTCATTATCGCTTATAATTTGAAGCCTCTTAAAGTAAAATGTCTTATTGCCTTCAGATTGGCTAAATTGATAAATTGACTTTGTAAGCTACATGAAGTTATCCTATTGTCTTCAAATTTTTAAAATTGATTTCGTAAGGTCTCTTATTGTCTTGAAGCTTTCTTATTTTCTTCAGATTGGCAAAAATTTAATTCGTAAACTTTATTATCGTCTTAAAGCTCTATTATTGTCTTAAGATTGTCAAAATTGAGGTTCAAAACGACTTATTCTTGTTAGTTTATTCTTACTGTCTTCAGATCGTTAAATTTTAAATTCTAAGGTTTGTTTTTGTCTTGAAACTATCTTACTGTCTTCAAAATTGATTTTAAAAGCTTTACTAGTGTCTTGAAGCACTTCTTATTTTCAAATTGCCATAAATCTCCTAGTAAGGTTAAATACTGTCTTAAGTTGTGTTACTTTAGTTAATTTTTTGACAATAACTTTGATTTTTCTAGCATTATGTTTTGGTTGAGCAAACTTTGACGTTTATGACAGCAATTACGTAATACTGGTACACTATTTAATTAGACAGTCATGTGGCAATTGTCAAAATAATGACCGAAAAGGTAAAATTCACGACTTGTCTCGCAGAGTTTAGGAAAACTGTTTCATACTGTGATTTTTACAGTTTTATGCCCAAACTGGGTAAAGTTTGTCAATTTTAACGTTTCTGGCAGTTATGACGTGATACTGGGACATTATTTCCTTAGATAGACATGTCAGCTGTCAAACTACTTGTCAGGAGCCTTAAAAAGAACTCGTTTCGAATACTGTAAGTTAACTATTATTCTGTGATTGTTACAGCATAAAATTCGAACACCATTCACATAGAAAGTCACGTGAAAGTCAAAAACCATGTATTTTCTCGAATACTGCAAGAAAACTGATTTAAACTGTGATTCTTGCCCTGGCAATGGTGACGTAAAAATATAAAACATTTTTGTGTTTTTTAAAAAAATATATATGTATTTTGTACTTACAACAAATCTTAACCTTACTGATTTGACATGTCAAAATTTGACAACACTTTTTTTGTCAAAAGTCACAAACTATTCGAACAAAGCTGTCATTTACGCAAATGCGTAAAATGCTCAGACCAATCACAACAGTGCTGTGATTTAGACAAATGCTGCACATGTAGACTCAACATTTGAGGTTAGAAATTAACCAGCTATTTTTTAGCAAACAGTGAAATTTTGCTTAAAACACATTAATTATACGTTTATTTATTACAATAATGTAAAGGATCAAAATGAATGAAATTCAAACAATCCTTTGATGAATTATGAATATTTCGTTAAATTATTACAGAAAAAGTTGTGTATTCTACTGTAAACTGGGAAATAACAATTATATTTTGTCCCACATTTTATTGTTGTGGTAATGGGATTTACATTTAAACAAATATTATTGCGTATCCTGTTTGAATAAAAATATACTGCGATTGAGTTATTAACATTATTTTTATGCAAAAACAAATGTATGTAGTTTACATTAATTTAGTATTCTTTTTCGCAGAATTTTAAAAAAGGAAAATTGAATTGATTGTTTTTTCCAACCACACCATAAAATGCATTTCATACAGAGTTTTGCATATTCATAGCATGGCAACATGCAGAAAAGACTAAAATATATTTAAACAAACAGAAAGACGCAGTTTTCAAGTAAAAATCTTCATAAAATCCATATTTATGGACATAAATGTGGCCGGATCATCGTTTTAGGAACGGTTCAAGATTTTCCGTTTTCCAGCAGAGATCATTGTTTGATTTTCTTCCATTCGCCTGAGAAGAGTTTTCAGCTATTGGGCAATTCATATTTTCCGACTAAGGTCAGGAAAAACTGACTGACTTGGAAAAATTCCGCTCGGTTAAATGTCGAATTGAAAAATACAATTTCCTCGTTCTTTTGGCCCATTATTGTATGAATGTGATATAATAAAATTTTCAGTTTTGGGTGGAAAATCAAATTTGCATTTTTCTTTATTTCATTTAATAGATAGTGTGCTTGTCTTAGTGTGTAAAGTAAAAGCATGTTGTTGCCTAATAATTATGGTATTAGAATATGTAATCCAACATCGTGACGCCACTGTTCAAAAGAGAACAAGCAAAATATAACGACCCTAAAGAGCCTATTACGAACATAATTTACTTGGGCAACATAATGGGCCCCCTTATCAAACAAATCGAGACTATTTTATACGAGGTCAATAAGATGGTAAACGAAAAATTAACCGAATCAAGCTCAAGAGTTCAATTATTGCACTTAAAGTACCTTAAAATGAATTGAATAATAACTAAACAAACAAGATTTAAACTTACGCGGAGCTGGGGATGATGCAATGGGGAGGTTTGGCTTCCTGGGGTTGATCTTTGTCGCAGTCGGGCAAGGGCCGAGCGCAACCCTTCCGTTATAGAGCTGGTCTCTCCATCACCACTAAAACAAGAACACTCTGTATGTAAGTCCAGTCACATGTGCAGAATTTACATAAAATCAAACACTCTGTATTATAGACGGTTGTTCAACACAACCATATGGTCCATATATTTGCATCGGTGAGCTTATTAATTATTAATATTATTAATAACAACGACATACTTTATTTATTTAAGTCGACAGCTTATCTCTGGTAGTTATCTGTTTCATTTTTCTCTGGGGGAAACATTTCACTTAACCAGTAAACGCACGCAACACGAACGAAAAATTATCATCTTTTTTTTGTATACATCTGTATGATTTTCCAATCATCATTTCACTAAGTTATCATCATTTTTCGGGTGATTTGTTGCTTCTTTTTTCTGCCAAATCCACGGAAAAATTGCTCGGTAATCGGTTAAAAGCCATTTCTTGAATAGGATTCGCTTTAGCAAATCGCACCGGATTTATAGGAGTAAATCGGGGATGTACGAACTTAAAATTCACGTCAGGAATAGGAGCAGAAAACGACATGGCACCGATAAGCCTAAGAAGCAGCTTTTTCAAATAAGGATTTTCTCCATAAGTTCAAATCGCAATAGGATCAAAAATTTAGTTGAATAAAACATGATTGAGTACAGTTTATTAGTTGATTTGACTTGGGTTAATTAATATTGATGAATATTCTAGGAGAAGTAAAACTTTTTCAAAAAAGCTCAAAATTCATATTTCTTATATAACATTCTGAACCTTTTTTGTGATCCAAAACTGTCAAACTGCTAAATGTTGTGTGTTAAAAAAGTATTTTGAGTATTTTAAAATTATGGGTAAAATGACATAAAAACCAGATGACGCAACAATGCAACATACATGGTTTTGAATGTGAAGTTTGCTTCTTTATTTCTCCCATTCAAAACAATATACCTGTCTATTGTATTGTTGCGTCATCTTTTTTTTTGTCATTTTACCCATATACATAGGAAACCTGTGGTGAGAAGAAAGAAACCATTAGAAATCAGTGAGTTAGACAAAAATAACAACAAATGTAAATGTGGCAGTTGAACCACTGTATCAGAAAGACTAAAAATTGGAAAAATGTGTCAGTTTGGCAACATGGAAACATACAGAATGTTCAAATTTGACTACTAACACTGAGACACTGTGTAGAAATATTTTTATGAAAAGTATTTCGAAAATTTCAAAATTATACATAAAAAACCTGTGGTGGAGAGAGAGAAACCATGAAAAATCAATGAGTTGGACAAAGGTGGCAACCAGCTTGTCTGTCAAATAAATGCGACAGTTGGTCACGTGATTGTATCAGAAAAACTTAAAATTAGTAAAATTTGTCAGTTTGGCAACATGGAAACATACAGAATGTCTCAAAAAATCTTAGTAAACTATTTTGATGTGAGATAATGAAATAAACGTTTTAATAGTGTTTAGACTGTTCTAGTATGGTTACCAAATACTGAGACACTCTGTAGAAATAATTTTCTGAAAATAAGGTGAACTCAAATATACAAATATTTTGGAAAATTCAAAGTTATCTACCGGAAAATTGTGGTGAGGAGAGAGAAACTATTAGAAACCAAATGAGTTGGACAAAGTGGATAAACATGTCTGTCAAATAAATGCGACAATTTGTCACGTGACCACTGTATCAGGAAAACTTCAAATTGATAGAATTTGTCAGTTTGGCAACATGGAAGCATACAGGATGCCTCAAAAAATTTCATAGAACTGTTTTGATGTGAAATAATAAAATATTTAACAGAGTTTGGACTGTTCAACTTTTACTAAATACTGAGACACTCTGTAGAAATAATTTTCTGAAACAAGGTGAACCCAAATATACAAATATTTTGGAAAGTTCAAAGTTATCCACCGGAAAATTGTGGTGAGGAGAGAGAAACTATTAGAAACCAAATGAGTTGAACAAAGGTGGCAATAGACTTGTCTGTCAAATAAATGCGACAGTTGGTCACGTGACTGTATCAGAAAAAGTAACATTTGTCAGTTTGGCAACATGGAAACATACAGGATGCTTCAAAAAATTTCATAAAACTGTTTTGATGTGAAATAATAAAACAAATATTTTAATAGAGTTTGGACTGTTCAACTTTTACTAAATACTGAGACACTCTGTAGAAATAATTTTCTGAAAAAAACGGTAAACCCATGTATACAAGAATTTTGAAAAAAATTCAAAATTATAAACTTGTGGTGAGGAGTGAGAATCAGTTAGTTAGACAAAGGTGGCAAAAGTCTATCCAATAAATAAGACAGTAGGTCACGTGATCACTTTATCAGATAGATACACTCAAAATTCGGAACTTTCGAAACGAATTGGTAGAATTCATCAGTTTGGCAACATTGCAAAAACATTTTAAATCAATTTGGTAGTATTTGTTTGTTTGCCAACATTTCGAACACCTTTCAAACCAAATTGGCAGAATTTGTCAGTTTGACAACATTGGAGAAACTGTTCTTTTGTAACTAACTGTCCAATTAGGTTTTTTTCAATTTACAGGGTGAGACAAGAAAAAAGAAACGTTTTGTTAAATGTTGTACATCTCTGAGAAACTCATTTTTGATATCAAAAATATAGAACAACTCAACAAACGTGGATTTCTATGGTTAATAATAAAGTTAGGTTAATAAAGGTTTAGCACAAATATGACATACTTACCGTATATTTTTCAAATCATAGAAAAAGAACTTTTTTAAAAATGTAATAATATACAGGATCTATTTAAAAAACACATTTGAGAGAGTGTCAATAACTGGACTTTGGTTAGTACCATAAAATTCAGTTGAAATCATACAACTTTTGATTCATTTTAAATTGAAATCAAAACAAGAGTCCGGTAACTAAACCGTAAATAAGTTTTGCGGAGATTTTAATTAAAATTTTCCTCACTCAATTACGTTTTTAAACAAATTTAAATTTAAATTGTGTGGGAAAGCTTGTTCACACCTATCAATCACCAAAAAACCGACTTTTTTCGGTTAGGATCACTCTGGCGTGTTTTAACAAGCAAAGTTTGACGGAAAACTTCGCGTTTTTCCCGATAAAAGCGGTGATTTCCTTTGTGCGAACAACACTCCGGTTGTGCAGTGAAGATCATTAATAATTTTTCCGAATAGGTTTTTCAGGAAAGTCGGAGTTTTCTTGTCATTATCGATAAGTTTCAGGGTGATAAAAGCGTTTTTCCGATGACAAATAGAACAATTTTTTTAAAAACTTTTTTCCTAAAAGCCTTATTATTAGTTTTCCGTTCAACACGACCCTGTTAGACTTAACTATTCGTAATGACAATCTGCATTTTAGACATTGTTCATGTCGTTTAGTTTAGTAAACAATTTGAACTCAGTATTGTTCTTACTGAATCGAATAGTATTTGACAACACAAAAATTCAAGGCATGGTATGTGTTGTATCTCACCTTTTTAAATAACAGAGCAACAAGATTGCACTTAGAGGCAGGCAGTGCGGTTAAGAGCACTTAAACGTTTTAAGCGCTCCAAAAGTGATGAAACCTCCCACTAAAAACCTTGCACAAAATGATTAACAATCTCATTACAACCATTTACGGCAAAACCGTTACTCTGAGCTTTAATAGTTAATAAAATACAGTTTTAAGTGCCAGTTTCGCGCTGGAAACAGATTTCACTTATACGACATTTTACTGTCTTTTATATACGTCACGGATATTACTCTTTTATAGCTCTAGTGCCATAAATTGAGGAATATTCAGTTCCTATAATAGTCCATAATAAAAGAGCCATGTCGTTAATAATAATTATCATAACTTCGTAAGGTATGATACACACTTTTTTTAAATCTTGTTATGGTACAAACGAGCAATTTATACTGCTGCATTTTCAGCCGCCTAGCAATAATACGGTATCTTATACACAAACAACTTCCCCTTTAAAGTTAAACGGAAAGCTCCAACTTGGGGAAAACTTTCGCTCCATTAGTCTCTATACGTAGGCGGAAGTTTTCTTTTATTTTGCGCCTGCAAACTCGGATTTATCGATGTGTGTTAATGCAACTTGCCGAGCAAATCACAACGTCTCTATAGCCTTCATTTGTCGGATTTCGAGAGTCTAATATTCTTCCTCAAACTAAACCGATCAACGTTCTTAAAAGCTTCCTATCGTTTGTCTTTTTTTCTTGGCGCCGAACAGAAAGTGGCGGTTATTAACCCGAGAATTGCCCATTAATGGGTGGAAATCCTGAACGTGATTCTATTTTTCCAGACTATGGGCTCTTGGAAGAGAGTTATAATGGTGCTTTAGCGGTATTGTTGAAAGTGTTTGATTAGTTTCTTTGTGTTTGGAACAGATGGTATTTGTTACATGAGTCTTCGACATTGAAAGAAGTACTCAAAATAGGTATCATTTTTGTAGCTCCCTTAAGTTGCCACTATCACTATGTGGATTATAGGCGAAAATATGGAACTATAAAAGATTGCTAATACCGATTTCATAGCTTTAGGTTGTGTTTAGCAAGTTTTGTCAGCTATAACCTGTAAAACACTCGTCACGTGACGGTATACTGCGTCAGAAATAGACAATCACGTGACAACTATTGCTAAAAAACAGCTTATCGCCACGTGACAATGTACTGCGTCAGAAACAGACAACCACGTGGCAACTATATTGCTAAAAACAGCTTTTATGATATCTTCACTGTAATGCAATATTAGATCGATAGTTTTATCTGAGTTAATTTTTATTTTTGACAGCTGTGACGTGTCACGTGACTGTACACGAGCTTCTAAGACGACAGTTTTGTCAGCACTATCAAATCACTAACCATTAAGCATTTACACAGCTAATTTGTCAGATTTGGCCTGTAAAAAAATGTGTTGTAACTGTGTGAATAAAATACGTTTTGACAGATATGACGTGTGCGCATGACAGTAGTCACGTGACTGTACACAAGCTTCTAAGATGACAGTCTTGTGAGCACTATCAAATCACTAACCACTAAGCTTTAATACAGCTTATTTGGCAGGTTTGGTCTGTAAAAAAATTTGTTGTACCTGTATGTGAATAAAGTGCGTTTTGACAGATATGACGTGTGCGTATGACAGTAGTCACGTGACTGTACACGAGCTTATATCATAGCACTATCAAATCACTGACTATCAAGCTTTTACATTGCTTTTTCTCAATGTTTTGTCTGTAGCAGAATGTGTTGCAAATGTATACGTGAGTAAAGTGCGTTTTGGCAAATATGTCGTGTGTATACAAAGCAGTCACGTGACTGTACACAAGCTTCTAAAAAGTCAGTTGTATCAGCTTTGTCAAATTACTAATCATCTAGCTATTACACAGCTTTTTCGTCCGGTTTTCTCTGTAGAAAAATGTGTTGTAGCTTCAGGTGAGTAAAGTGCGTTTTGACAGATATGACGTCTGTGCATGTTAGTAGTCACGTGACTGTACACACGCTTCTAAGAAGTTAATTCTGTCAGTACTGTCAAACTTTTTGACTATCAAACATATTTTGTCTGTAGCAAAATACGTTGTATCTATGTGAGCAAAGTGCGTTTTGACAGATTGACGTGTGTCACTGCTCACGTGACACTAGAACATTTCTTAAACAAGCTCCTACGTCACATTTATTAAAATAAAGCCATAATTCCAAGTTTCACGTTATTATCTTGTGAGTAGCTAAATGTGCTTAATAGCCCTTATCTACGTTATTCAAGCTTTGACAGATGTTTCGTTTTGTGACAAGCGCATCAGACAGTAGTTACTGTCAAATTACTGCTCATAGAACAATTAACGCAATTTTAACTTCACGTAGAAATGTATAAAACATTCCATTTGGAGACGGTTATTTTAAACTTTTATCATAATTCAGTGCGGTATGATTCGCCGTTTACTATTAAACTTTCTTGCAAAAGATAATGTTGCAAAGCCAAGGGTTATTTGTTTTGTACAAAATCAACTTTGACAAATACATAAAAACACTTTCTAAAGCTTTTTGTCGGAAGTCGGATTAGTTTCCCGTAGGACCTCAAAGTGGTGTCATGGCAAGAAATTGACGGTTATTAACCTAAATAGGACTTTTTTGTTTTATTGTTGTGAAATTATTTTAAAATGAAGAAAGGGTTCCAAAATTGTTTTTACTTATTGGTTTTTAGCTTTAACAATTTAATAGAGTGTAATATTCATTTGTATTTAATACAAAAATTTTAAATTAAAATTACCCAGTCTGTACAACGATGAATTTGGTACCGTCATCATTCCTGTCGGATCGACTTCGCTGTATTTCGAACACTTCGTAGAACTTCGTGTTGGTCCGTTTCAAACTCACAACTCAACCAGTCACATTGTCTCCCAAAATCCAGTTTTAACCGATAAAACATCGAAATTGCCTTTCAACCAATTGACAAGTCACTTTGAGGATCGGCAAAATTTTCCGGGAAAAATCGCACGCGACCGCATTTCCACCCGATAAAGGTACGCAGAAAACTAACCAAAAGGTTGTAAAGTATCGCACAGGGATGCGTGTTTTCTAATCTGCGCATGATTGTTTCCCTTCAAGTTATTGCCGCAGGAGTTGTAGGGATGTTGTCCTCGTGGCCGACTGAAGACTCATAGATGAAAACCGTATCGATAATGGAGGATATGCCTAAATAGTGATATCGGAGTAGAATGACTATGTAACCCAGTTTTCCGACTGACTACTTAAGAAACTGTAAATGCTATTGGGAATTCCGGCGCCGTTTTTTTATTGACGGACATTGTTAGCGATTATTAGTTATAATTAAGTAGTGATGGGTAAGTTACCGATGAAATAAATATTTTACTTTACCAAGAAAATTTAATCGGTAAATTACAAATACTGTGTTTCTGGCAGTTCAAATTTTTATACCGCTTTTCTCCTTGACTGTACCAAATTTTTTTGTACTTTTTTAAATTATAGAATAGGAAATTTAATGAAGATTCCAAAAATGTACTTAAAACAGTCATTTTCTTATTTCAAATGGGTTTTACTGGCAATTTTGTCCCTACTGTTTTTCTGGCAGTTCAAACTTTGACACCACTTTTCTCCCTGACTGTACCAAATATTTTAGTGTTTTTTCATGTTATTGGATAGGAAATTTAATGAGGATTCCAAAAATGTGCTTAAAACACCCATTTTCTTACTCCAAGTGGGTTTTACAGATTACTGTTCTTTAAACCATGCTCAAATTTCAGACTACAATTTCAACTGATTTAAATATTTGTTGCACCAAACCAGTTTTTCCTAAATAACTCGAAAACTGTGAAAGTTACGAAAAATTTGCAAGAGACCAAAAATGTTCCTAATCGACTCCTTAACTCAGCACCGTAAGTTTGCAGGACCGTTTTTGCTTCCAGTATACAGGGTGTGCATGAAAAGTATGGTGATTGACTGTTTTTGGTCACCCTGTACGCGATTTTTGAGTTAGAATTTTTTGCTTAACACCACTGGAAAAAGGAGTCCATCACGGTTCTTTTAAGTGGTTGAACCACCCGGAACTCCCAAAAATAACTGAGTTACAGGGTGTTCAAATTTCAAACCACAATTTCAACTGATTTGAAAATTTGTTGCATCAAACCAGTTTTCTCTAAATAATTCGAAAACTGTGAAAGTTACGAAAAATCTGCAAGAAACCAAAAATATTCCTAATCGACTCTTTAACTCAACACCGTAAGTTTGCAGGACCGTTTTTGCTTTCAGTATACAGGGTGTGCAAGAAAAGTATGGCGGTTCACTATTTTTGTCACCCTGTACGCAATTTTTAAGATAGAATTGTTTACTCTACACTAATGGAAAGAGGAGCTCTAAACGGTTCTTTTAAGTGGTTGAACCACCCTGAACTCCCAAAAATAACTGAGTTACAGAGTGTTCAAATTTCAAACCACAATTTTAATTGATTTGAAAATTTGTGGCATCAAATTAGTTTTTGCTAAATAACTCAGAAACGGTGAAAGTTGCAAATGCAAATTTTACTTTTGCCTTACCGGTAAATTCACGCCTATAATTGTAATTAAGTAACAATTCCTTTATAAACTAGAATTTTGGAATAATAAACGCAGCTGCCACAAATTTGCCTTTAAGCGAATAGTTTCCATAACAAGTCAAGTTTCCTCTAACTGAATTATTGGCCATTCCATCAACAAAAGCAACTTTTACTGTTATTCTGTTACGTATAACGTAAATATTGCATTATTCTAAGTAATATAAATTTTCACACACCTACTGTAAACCTTCTTCCCATAAAACAATGACCGTAAACGGCTGCGGTAAAAGCAATTATTCCGTTGGATACATATAAATTGGATGCATTTTCATATAATTTTCTGGCTATTACAAAATATGGCCCGACCACGAACATTAAATTAACACACAAATGAACTATTTCACATAATGCGTTTAGAGCATTTTAACAGCGACAAAACGTATTTGTCGCTAATAGAATAATTTCAGTAAATTCTATTTTAACATATTTCGTTACTAGACTATTCAAACAATTATTCGACTGGGTGAGCTCTATTCGGTTAATGGAAAATACTAAATTATTAATAAGAAAAAAATTATTTTCAAATGAAAAAAAAACTTTACAAAATAATATGTTTTGCTAAAACTTGCATTTTACTGTTATCTGACAGTTTTAAAAAGTTTCTGTGATCACGTAATTATCTATTTGCACTGTTTATTTTTCTAGTTCTGTTTATTGTCAACTTGAATTATTTACTTGCTTTACAGCTTGTTTTTTTTGTATTTTTATGTCAAGCGTTTGTTTTGATAATTTTTAACGCTTCTGGCCTAAATTTTGAATTTCCCAGTAATGTGATTGTGACAACAGTCATGTGATTTTAGTTTAAATTTGGTTTCAGCTTACTTAATGTGAAAATTAAATAGGATATAGAGGAAAGTTGTCAGACAAATACATTTAAGCAGCTGGGAAAGATAAAACTGTAAAATCACGTCACGTGTGATCGTGACCATTTAAATTTACAGCTGGCAACACTGTAAAGTTAAGTTCAAACTTATCAGCAATAGTCATGTGACCCAGAAAATGTCTTCTTTAACCTTAAAATGTCTGTAAATTACATTTAAACAGTTGGGAAAGCTGAAATTGTAAAAGCACGTCACGTGTGATCGTGACCATTTAAATTTGCAGCTGGCAACACTGTAAAGTTAAGTTCAAACTTGTCAGCAATAGTCACGTGACCCAGGAAATAGTCAATTTAACCTTTAAAAGTGTGTAAATTACATCCAAACTATTCGGAAAGCAGAAATGGTAAAAGCACGTCACGTGATCGTAACAAATCATATTCGCAGTTGGCAATACGGTAAAGTTAAGGTCAAACTTGTCAGCATAAGTCACGTGACCCTGAAAATGTCCTCTTTAACCTGTAAAAGTCTGTAGATTACATTTAAACAGTTGGAAAAGTTAAAACTCTAATAGCACGTCACGTGATCGTGACAATTTAAATTCGCAGCTGGTAAAACTGTAAAGTTAAGTTCAAACTTGTCAAAAACAGTCACGTGACCCAGAAAATGTCATCTTTAATATTAAAAAGTCTGTAAATTGCATTTAAGCAGTTGGGAAAGCTAAAACTGTAAAAGCACTTCACCTGATCGTGAGCATTTAAATTTGCAGCTGGCAACCCTGTAAAGTTAAATTGACACCTGTCTAAGACAGTCATGTGACCAGGAAAATGTCGTTTTTAACCTTGAAATTATCCAAATCCATGGCAACTGTGATTTTAAAACACAATTAAAATCACATTTTTTAAATGCCAATAATTCGAAAACGGCTAAACCAAATGGCAACTTATTACACATTTTTGGAATCAGAAGAAAAAATTCTATCAACTGATCAGAAAATATACAGGGTGTTCCATTAAATATTTATTAACTTTGTATTTTTTTTTGTAACCCTGATCTTCTATCTACCATTCAGTTTTGAAGAATAGAACAGTTTAATTTTACGGTAAATACCTGTCAGATAGTATTAAAGTGATATCAGATAATCTGTATTTTCAATATTTAACTTATACGAGGGATAAACAAAGAGTAAACACCTTTTTGAATCACTTTAAATCAAACACAAACAAACAACACCTGTAGGCATTAGACCAATTCAAGAACCTACACCGGCACTTTAAATAAAATCTGATTGGCCCAAATTGAATCTGGCAAAGGCTCAATCAACACAATTCAAACGGAGCGGGCAAAAATCCAGAGAAAACTCGTGCACGTGCGTCGTTCCATCGATCGATCGACTCGGCCTGTTTAGTTCTACACCAACCTGCTCGAAAATGTCAATCTCGCGTCACAAAACACTAAAAATACTCAGTGAAAATGAGAGATAACGCACTATCGTTTAGATGGGTAAGTTGCCTGAACAATGCTCAATTAGGTTCAAGTTGCTGCTTTCCACTTTCCTGTCCGGTTTTTCGTTTTTCCAGGGCGGTAACCTTTCAAGAGGGGGAGAAGGGCTATTGTCTTTAGGGTAAAGTGTGTATGTAGTTCAGGAGTGCGTCAAAGTGACATTTTTTGATACAGAAGATGTTTCAATTCACCGATATCAATCATTTTTCGTTAATAACACAAGAGGGTATAGTAATGCGTCAAGTTGGAGCTCTAATCTTTGTTCCAATGATGAATCGATTCGCTTTTATTAGAGTGAATGTTATTTTTCAATTTAAAATTTTAGGAGAGTTTGTTTTAATTAAAATTACCGTGCTTCTGCCTGATGGGTGCTATTAGATTAACGTTTTTTTTTGTGTAACTTACTCCAACAACCTTTCACTTTTTAATTACAAAGCTGACCTTTTGAAAGCCGGTAGATTAAATAACAAAGCAGAAAATCCAAGTTTATGCTCAGTATTTGCAGTCTTTTAAAGTATAAATTGTTTTCTTAGAAAGTTAAAAAATGTAAGAGCAAAAATGTTTTGTGTTTGTGCAAGCTAAACGTGTTTGTACGTAACTTAAACGTTTCATGTTACATTGTTATACTGAATTTCCTACTACTTATCTGTTCGGTTATTAAACTTTGAATTGCTTACCTTAAAAAACAATTATATATTGCTGTAATGTCTGCCAGTAAAATTATTTACTTTTTGATTTTTTACTTTTGGCTTTTTGATGATGCATATTTTCGCCATTTTTTGAGGTTTCAGCGTCCGGAAAAAACTTATATTACTTGTCTTCAACTGCCTTTGAATATGGATGCAACACAAAATTTTGAGCTTTTTTGGTATCTTGCAAAATTTCTGTAACTATAACCGTTTCCGAGATATTCGACTTTTTTTGGAAATTGCATTAAAAATTTTGAAAATGTATCTCTGTCATTTTTTGAGTTTCAGCAACCGGAAAGTGCCAAATTTTCGTAACTCTAACCGTTTCCGAGATATTTCACTGTTTTACTGTTTGTTCCTTGCAAAACTTCCGTACCTCTAATCCCTAATCCGAAATATTCGACTTTTTTTGTAAATTGCATCAAGCATTTTGAAAATTTCGTATCTTTGTCATTTTTGGTGTTTCAGCAACCGGAAAAAAGTCAAAATGTCCATCTTGAACTACCCTTTCACCTCCTGTAAACCGTGCAATCATTAAGCATATACAGGGTGTCCAAAAATTCCAAATAAAACCAACTAAAGTCAGAAAGCATGATTTTGCCAGAAGTGACCGCGTTTACGTTGTTCTAAGTGTGCTGAACTAGTGTAACACCTGTTGGCTGGGTGCAGAAAGTAATTCTGAGCATTCTTAGTATCGTGCAAAATTTCTGTAACTCTAACCGTTTCCGAGATATTAGACTTTTTTTGGAAATTTCAATAAACATTTTGAAAATTTCGTATCTTTGTCATTTTTTGAGTTTCAGCGACCGGGAAAAAGTCAAAATATTTGCCTTGAAGTGTTCTTTCACCCCCGAAACTCTAACCATTGTGATGCCATGACTGATATACAGAGTGTTGAAAATGTCGCGTCCCACTATTGCTAGTTTGGAATAGTTACAAAAATAGCTGTTTTTAGAACATTGTGTCAGAATTATTGTGCTCTCTCGTTACTCTTTTTAGTAATAATGACTGTAATATGTTAGGAAAGCATTATCATTAATTTCGATTACTAACTAATAGCGTAATTTTACTCTAAAACGACCCGATTAATTTCCATGTACCTAATACCAATCATTTGTCATAATAATACTTTATGATTCAAAATAAGGATATATTTTTATTCTTATTGTGTTTTTTTATTAAAAAGAAATTTTGTCATCAGTTTCTTTATGAATTAATTAATTTACAACACCAAAAAAGACTTTCTTGTTTATTGTTTTCTAAATTAATGAATGTCGTAAGCATAAAGCAATTTTACTCATTTATTTTTTAATTGTCTGTACCAAAACTCATCAAAAAAATTTACGATAAAACCCTTTAAATAAAACGAAACTCAAATTTGAGACACTCTGTATACTAATGAACTCTCAAAAAATACTAATAATAATTCCATTAAGAACTAATACTCGTGCAAAAATGCCTAGGCAACTCGTTATATGGTTATACAACTGCTTTGCATTTTGTTCCTACCTAATGACGCAGATAGAACCTGAACAACAAATCATCTTGTTAATATTATAAGGACGAAAAATCATTGAATATTCTATTGTTAGACCAAAGTGGCGTGCAAATGAGCACTGTAGCACAGGAAGTTCAGCAATATTTCAATTAGAACTAAATCCAAATTAAATGGCTCGTATTTAAAACGAACAAAACACCAATTAATCTGTTTTTATTCCAAACAAATACAAATCCAGGATTTTGCATAAATTTTGGAAAAAACTAAATTAATTAGAATTGGATTAGGCTTCTACCTGTACAAATTGGAGTTTTATTGAGTTTGTTTACTCATCAAGGAATGAATTGTTTTTAATTTTGTGTTATCATTACATTTTTAGGTGTTATCTACTTATCAGTTCATAATTAACCACAAAACCAATTAGGGCAATGTACTTGAATTTTTTAATTATCCCTTGTATTATTCACTTGCACGTCGGTTTCAATAAACTTTAATCAGCTTATTATCATTGGACAAACTGAATTACTATAAATTTTTGCACAACCAGAGAACGTCGTATTTTGTTTACGTCTCTCATTATTATCAGACGCGAAAATACAAATAAGCGGTAACCAAATAATTCCGTTTTCAATTTTTTTAGACGTTTTCACAGACGTTGAACTTGGTTTTATCTACAACGCAGTTTATATGTTGTCCAATCGCAGTTTCAGCCTAGAAGCGGCTCGTTTCGCCTCAACAACCGTGTTTCCTGACAAAATGTCCTCCTGAGAGGTGAACAAACGACGTAATGGGTAGCACGTCCTCGAAATTCAAAAAGAACCTGCAGCAGGGCGACGAATATGCCGCCATGAAGATTTATCAAAATTCCCCGGAGTTGAGGAAGTACCTGGATCCTAATGTCAGCTACGGGGAACACCACAACCATAATACTGCCCTCCACTATGCTGCTAAACACGGTAAGTCATGTTTTTGGTTGAAAAATCAGAAAATTATCATGATTTTAGTAATTCCAAAAACAAATCAAATCAACGTTACCAAAATCCCAAATTCCATTACCTCAATTGTTGCTTTTAATGTGTATCTCCTAGAATTCCTCTTACCATTTCCTGCAATATTAATTTTCTGAGAATTTTCCATCTATAGGTATGAAACACCTTTTGAGAGCCTTTCTCAACGATTTGGGCGGCAATCCCAACAAAAAGAACGGTCTCAACGAAACCGTCTTGCATTCCACTTGCCAGATTGCGACTAGCAGCAGCTACGGAGCGCAAGAGCGCAGGTCTGCTTGCGTGCAGCTGCTCTTGCATTGGAGAGGCGCAGTGTTGCCAACCGGTGGCAGGGAGAAGGTGGATTTGACTGCTCAAGACAAGGTAACCCAATCTTGGATTATTAATTCTGGTCCTTAACAAAGTAAAATTCAAGCTTGGCAACACCGCATTGCACTGCGCAGCTAACTCAGGATTGAGACGTTGCACGGAGTTGCTGGTGTTTAATGGAGCTCCGTTGTTTCTGGAGAATAACGAAAAGTTTACACCGTGCGATTTGGCTATGAGGGCTGGATATGATGATATTGCAGCCTTTTTGGAGAGTAGGATGGTTTTTGTAAGTACAAAGTTGTATCACACTTCAACAATATCCAAGTGAAGAAATTGTTATCAGCTTCACCTAAGTTCTGCATGAAATTTTGAGTATTTCAAAATCTATTTCTTATTCTACTTTGTCCATTCTTAATGTCTATTTCTTCAAGTTTCTATTAAGGAAAGAGTTCCTTCTTCGCATTAGTCCTTTGTAATCAGCTACATATTTCTCCTCAACTTTGACAGACACTGATAAAACATATTGTAGGCAGATAATTCGGATGTAGTGAACGAAGACGACGACGTAATCAACGAACAAGAAGAAGTATACAGTGGCCTTAGAAGTCAAGACCTGCAGGAAGCTAAGGATCAACTACTAGTCGACACATCTGACATGCTAAAAATCCCATTGTTTACCGCTGAAGCCTTGCTGCGCGACAACGGTTTGTTGATAAACTAAACCATTTCAAAGTGACAAATATTGGATTTACTCTACAGAATGGTCTAGAGAGCTGTTACTGGAAAAATGGATGAGAAACCCTGTCGAGTGCTGCGAATTAGCTGGGGTGCAAGCACCAGCCGTGTTAACACACGCAACTTCCATCGACTCGAGCATATCAACTGATACTGGTTCAGACAGGCAGGAAGTCATGGTAAACCAGTTACTCAAAAAACTTGAAACCAATAAAATGTGGGAAATTTCAGTGTGAAATCTGCTTGAACATCATACCAGCCGAATGGGACCAACCTCTGAAAATGTCCTGTAAACATTTCTTCTGCAAAAGCTGTTGGCAAAGCTACCTCACAACTAAAATCTTAGATGGAGATGCCCACCATATCCTTTGTCCAGCATTCGAATGCCACATCCTCGTTCCAGTTGAGTTTATTGAGAAATTAGTCAGCCCTGAAATGGCCAGAAGATACCTACAATTTGACATAAAAGTAAGTTCCATGGTTAGCACAAACTAGAGAGTGCAACAGATGAATTGCAGGCGTTTGTGGAAAGCAACAAAACCATCAAATGGTGTCCAATTCCTGGCTGTGGAAGAGCAGTCAGACTTCCTGAGGCTGAACAAACACCAGGGAAAACATATCCAAACCGAAAAGCCATTCCACTTACCTCACACGCAGTGGATTGTGGCAATGCCCATTTCTTTTGCTGGGAATGTTTAGGTGAGGCACATGCGCCTTGCGGTTGCGAACAATGGCAACAATGGCACATGAAGATATCAGAAGTGAAGCCGGAAGAACTGAACGCTGCCTGCACCGGATCTGAAGAAGCTGCAAACTGCCTTTGGTTGGTCACCAACTCGAAACCTTGCCCCAACTGTAAAAGTCCAATACAAAAAAATGAAGGATGCAATCATATGAAGTGTTCTAAAGTATGTTAAATTTTTCTAATAACCATTTTGGTTATCTTTTAACAACTTTCAGTGCAAATTCGACTTTTGCTGGGTATGTCAAGAATCCTGGAAGAAGCACAGTTCAGCTACCGGAGGATACTTTAGGTGTAACCGTTTTGAAGCTGTTCGGAAAGCAGACGAGAAGCAGGTATGTTAACATTACTTACAAAACAGTTAAGCTTAGAGGATTCTTGAAGGGCTCCATGGTAAATGAAGCAATGGAGAAGAACGCAGAGTTGCAAGAGATAACCAGGTTTCTTCACTACTACACCAGGTTCAGGAACCATGAAAACAGCCAGAAAATGGAGGAGCCTTTATTGACCAGTGTGAAGAAGAAGATGGAGGTATTGGCTAGCAGTCTTGGGATTAGGAGAGAAGGTAAGTTTGTTACTTAAACTTGTTACAGAACAAAAATATTTTCGTTCTAACCCAGAAGCCATTGAAAGGAGTACCAGATTTATTGAAGATGGTGTAAGAGAACTGCTGAAAGCACGTAGAGTTCTTTGTGGTTCCTACGCCTACGGATACTACCTCGAAGATGACGGTTATAATAAGCACATATTCGAATTCATGCAGGTACAACAGTTTCTACAAAAACCACCCTTACAACCCAACTTACAATGTAAAAATTTTAGAACGAGCTGGAAGAAATTACCGAAAAACTGAGCGAAATGATTGCCAGACCTTATCTCCGCACCCCAAAAGCTGTCATCATCCAGACAACCACCACGACCAGACGCAAACGGCATGAGTTTGTCAGAGCTGTCGCACAGGGACTTATTCCTCCAGAAACTCCACCAACTTTACGAAAAAGGAAAAGGAAATTTGTAGGTTATCCCCAGAAATCAATACCAATTTTTGATGTTTGCGTTGTAGAACGATCTGTCAGACACGTCGTCTTGGTTAAAGGAGTGCGATTGGCCTGGAGGAGACTACGATACAGACGAGGAAACTGATTTAAGCGTAACTTTGAAAAAGATGATTCGTTCACCTGTTGCAGACCACGAGTGCGGCTTGTTGTGTAGCAGTCAAGGTTGTGGCACCAGTAAGCGGTAAATTTTAGTTTTTAGCAACCAACTTAGCCAGAAAATTCACCAGGGCCAGATTACAACGTGGAGCTTATCATTGCTTTGGAAATGTCCAGACTGCAGATGATTGAAGATCAAGTAAAGCAGTCGGAACACACTCCAATAACGCCAGATCCAGGTTCTAGTATATCGACTAACAGCAACGAAAGTACGGACGATCAGTTGAAACTTGCTATTCACTTGTCGTTGCAAGAGTCCACTGCGAAGATTAGAAGGGAAATGGAGCAGAGAGAGTTTGAGGAACGAGTTAATGGTAACATTGGGTTTTTTCTCGTGGATTATTGTTCTAAAAGGTGCATATTAGGCTATCAAAAAACGAATGCAGACTTAACAGTGGACTACTTCCTGAAGTCACTAGCCAATCACAAAATTGATCTAAAAACACTGGATCGACTGGAACCAGACAGAGACGTGGTCTTCAGATCGTGTAAAGGCAACGAGGATGGGCGATTCAAGATTTCGGATATTCACGAAAATGGTACTTTTTTTATCACCTTCTGGTATTGGCAACGCAGCATATTTGAGTTGCAGGCTATATCTTTGGTAATGACGATTACGACGATTTGACCAGCTTGAAAAGATGCCATTCCACTGGGGATTTATGTTCTCGAAGAACGTACAAAAACCCACTGGCTAGGATGAATTGCGTTCAGGATGAACCACGATATCACCTGGATTCTGATCACAGCAGTCAGCATGATGAGAAACCTGAGGATATGGTTAGAAGGTGAATGTTTGTGCATTTCTGGTGATTTTAACTTTAAAAAGTGAATTTTTGTAGAATTTTAGCTGTACCGTCCACTTCAATGAGGACTAAACAATTTCTTTTGTTACGCCATCCTCATCCTGAAGAGGAGTTCTGTCAAACTCAAAGCTCCATGGAGGACACTACAATTTCCGATTCTATCAATGCTGACATGGAGGTTTGCGGAATACTCAATTCAATGACTGACGATGACTTAGGTGAGTAACAAGTCTAAAATTGTGAATATGTTATGAGTTAATTAATAGGTAGCAAAGTGTACGACGAGGAAACTAAAAAGACTGAGATAATTGCCAAAGAAACCCAGTGTAAGAAACATAGTCACAACCCGTTCGCCAACCTCAAAGCTAAACTGTGTTCAGCTCACTTACCCAAATCCACTTACCTTAGCAGAATAGCTGTAAATAAAAGTATAGGTAAGTTTCAATGCCAGTTGCATTGGCAAAATTAACTAGGAAATACTTTTTAGGGTTAATTAGTAACGAAACGAAATCCAAAGACTGTTGTGAGCAAACTGGCAGTGAGTCTTCGGGTTTTATGTGCAAAAAGCCTATGCAAGGCGAGTCCAAGAGTGAGAAGCACAGCCCGAAAAAGAAACCGTGTGCCGGCCAAAGTAACTTTTCTAAATCTACAGGGTTTTTAGTTGATAATCAAAAGAAGAATGGTGGAAAAGGTAAGTGAATGAGTTTCATGTAAATCCTGAGTTGGTTGGAGTTTTGTGTTCATTTAGGGTGTTCGTCTCATTTGAGGATTAAAATCTGTCAGAGTCCTCAAAAAATTGCTTTGGAAACGGACAGTTCCAACGAGTACGAAAGCGAAACTGGAATTCCCAAATCGCCCACACTCTTTATATCTGGAGTGTCCATTTCTCGTACACCAGAACCAAAATCACCAGGTATATTTTAGATATTTACATATTTAGATTATAGTTGTAGTAATAAAGGTCTAAATCGACTGGGTAGTCTTGTTGCACCATAAAAAAATTTGCGTGTTTAGTAAAATACCACTCATGAAGCTAAAAAGTTTAAAAAAACTTGCTAGTAAGCAATACAGTTTGAAATCATTTTAAGTAGATTAGTCTAACAATGTTTTGAACAAAATTCTGTTAGTTTTGATGTCAGCATTTTAAGGGAATACTTAAAAAATTTTGCAAAGTATAAGAATGGCGAATGAAATCTGGCGAATTTTAGTGAATCTGACAACTTTTTTAAAACGCTTTTGGGAAAAATGGAGGAGATTCCAATTCCACTAATTAAAATCTCCAATTTTAAAATGCCAGATATACAGGATGAGTTATTGATAAAACTTAATGGTTTGTAATTTCAAAGGTATCAGCCTTATACAAGGTGGATCAGGACGACAGTCACGATCTTCAAGTTTGAGTGTCCCAGCTCCACTTAGTTCATGTTCGCTGAGCGTTTCCAGTAGCAGCCTCAATAACAGCTCTTTACCTCCAGAACCTTTTACGCCATCTTTAGTGAGGTCAACTACTCCAGCCTCCTCCAGATCGAACGTTACTACACCTCACGGTAGTCCCAGATCTGGAAAAGACAACGCAAAATCCAAGAGCGCTAGTGAACCAGAAAGAGAACGGGAAATGTTTAGGTGGTTCTTCATTACACATTTTTTGTTTAACTTAATAACAATTTTTAAAATAGGTTTCCAAAATCCTCTACAGATGGAGCTTTAAGTTCAGTTCTGCACGTTCAGGAGTCCAATTTGAGTTCGGATGATTTCCACGAAGCACTGTTTCTTCTGGAACGATCCCCCAAAACGAGAGACTCCAAACGTAGAAAAAAGTCGAAGAAAAAGGACAAGGAAGATAAAAAGGACCCGGAAGATGTTACTTCAGCTCTTTAACGGCTTCAAAGACTGTTTTTATACGTGATTAGTGTATAAAAGACGGACTCAAAACTAAACGTCTTTTGTGATAACGTTTTATATAGCAGAGGACTTTTTATGAAGTGACCAACGTGATTTGTATTTGTATCCATGTTTACCATTACTATACCTCTCTGTTGTTTTGTTGTACGATTGAAACCACCTATAATTGTTACAAATCTGATGGTATCAGAAATCTTCCATCTGGATTTTTCAGTGTGGACGATAATGAAATGTTAGGGTAACCAAGTGTTTTCTGTGTTACTAGTTTGAAAAATATTTGCTAGGCCTAAAACTTACGACTGATTTTTCTTTAGGGTTAGTTCTTAAAGATTTTATGGTTATGTTTGAAAACTGACAGAATTTGCGTAAATTGCAACACTGTTGGTAGTTTGTGATTGGTCAAAAAAGCAACAAGCTGAAAGCTGCTTTTTTTGACCAATCACACCCACTGTGCTGAAATGCACGCAAATATAATGCACTTAGTATTATAAACTATTATTTAATACAGACAGTACTACTGGAAAAAATTGTAACCTTCTGTACTCATCCAAGTGTAATTTCGTACTTTTCTGTAGACCACTATTTAACACACTTAATTCAAGTATTACAGATTTCCTTATTATCTTTATTATACATTATTTGAAATATCAATTAATCAGGTTGTAGTTTCATATAAATTGTTTATTATAATATTTACTTGACGTGTTTTTTTCACTAATTGTTGTCGAATATAGCTACAGATTATGCTATAAAGGTAAGTATTTACAAGACAAAAGAATTTATGTAAAAACGTTGCTTCTCATTTACAATAAGTTCTGAAACAGTACTAATATACTGTATCTCAATTTATTTCTACAAAAAAAATGCCTAAACATAGATTATATCTTCAGATCCAGAAAATAACCAGATTTTTGATAAAACACAAGAAGTTTTTATCAAAACTGTTCAATTCAGTTCATGTAAACTTGACGGTTTTAGCTCTAAATTTGAATAAATTGTGTTGAAATTGTTTAAATGAAATTATTAACATTAATTCATTCACCTTCAATACAAGAAATTTCTTCAATTTTCAGGTAGTAGACTACAAAAGCCATAATAAAAAGTTTATAGAATAAAGGGTAGTTTCTTAATACTTTTTGAAATTCAATACCTCGGTAACATGAAGAGCTAGGGAGGCCAGTTTTGGCTCAATTAAAATCAAATAAAAAAGTTACAATCATTCAGAAATTGAAAAAATGCCATTTTTGCAAAAAGTGCAATTTTGGCAATTTTTTATTTTGCTCCAGAAGGGTTCCAATGCACAGCAAAGGGCATATTTATACCAAAAGACCTTAAATTAGGTGAAATAAGTACAAAAAGAGCACTTTAAAATTTTTAATTTTTCAAAAAAATTGAAAGAATGGGAGGCTATTAGGAGTCTTTTTTTACTACTTTTTGAAATTCAATATCTCGGTAACATGAAGAGCTAGAGAGGCCAGTTTTGGCTCATTTTGTAGTATTTTTTATCCTTTTTCTAATGGCGTTTTAGTGAAATCTATTATAGTTCAAATAAAAAAGTTACAATCATTCAAAAATTGAAAAAATGCCATTTTTGCAAAAAGTGCAATTTTGGCAATTTTTTATTTTGCTCCAGAAGGGTTCCAATGCACAGCAAAGGGCATATTTATACCAAAAGACCTTAAATTAGGTGAAATAAGTACAAAAAGAGCACTTTAAAATTTTTCATTTTTCAAAAAAATTGAAAGAATGGGAGGCTATTAGGAGTCTTTTTTTACTACTTTTTGAGGTAACATGAAGAGGTATTAGGAGTCGTTTTTTACTACTTTTTGAAATTCAATATCTCGGTAACATGACGAGCTAGAGAGGCCAGTTTTAAAAAAAGTAAAAATAGTATAAGTCTCAGAAACACGTTTTGTATCGAATACTGCAAGAAAACTTTTCTAAACCCTAATTTTGAGCACAGTGTGACAGTTAGAGACAAAAGTGCTCGTCAAACCCACTTGTAGTAAGAAAATTACTGTCTTAAGTACAGTTTTGGAATCCTCATTAAATTTCCTATCTGATAACCTGAAAAAACACTACAATATTGGGTACAGTCAGGTAGAAAAGCGGTGTCAAAGTTTGAATTTGCCAAAAACACAGTTTGAAAGGACGAGAGGGACGAAATCGCCTGTAAAATCAATTTGAAGTGAGAAAATAACTGTTTTAAGCACATTTTTGGAATCCTCATTAAATTTCCTATCCAATAACCTAAAAAAATATTACAATTTTTTTTTTTTTGGCCGCTAGAAGCCTTTAAACTTCAGGATTTACTGCCTTTGTTCATAGGTGAATTATATTAGAAAAACCAGCTATCTTGCCCATAAATACGTTTTCAAACACCTAATTAAGACCAAATTACTCCTTTAAAACCTACAAATCAATCAATTCTTGAGAGAACTGTATTTTTAAAACAATAATTTGTTCAATCATCAACCATTTTTTTTTTTTAAGTAAAACAATTTCTAGAAGCACATAAGCAACACTACAAGTAATTAAGAAAATTCTTAATTATTCTGCATAATACAGTTTTGCAAAAATCTTCAATTCAACTGAAATTACCACTTGATGGAAAGCTCCGAATCGGGATGAATAAAATTTTAATCAATCTCGAATTTGTCGTCTTAAAAATGAACGCATGGACGACCCGATTAAATCTACCTGCACAAATTTTTCCTTAATCAAATTGGATTATGACAGAAGCGCGCGATCTCTTGTACAGCGCTTCAGGTCCTCATCATCACGGAGAGCGTCGCGACGCATTTAGTGCGACGTCGACACCTCAACCAAAACGACACACATCCGATCATCATTTCAACATTATCAATTGGAAACCGATCAACATTCATTTAAACGTTTTCCCGGAAAAACGGTTTCGGGAAAAAGTTCCGCGTCATTTTCATACAAATTTTGTCGGACAAAGTTTGTTGGATTGTTTTCTGGCTGGTAACTATTACATTGGGTTTTATTGTTTTGCTATCTAATCAAAAATTTTATTAAAAAATGCATGCATAGAATCAAGAAATGTCATATCAGGTGATTGCTCCGACCAAACCAAAGTTACATTATAAAGTTAATTGTAGAGTTTTTCTTAAAAAGAAAAAACAACAACAAATCTTATTAATAAAACTTCAATATTCCACGTCGACGACATTATATTAAAACGAAACTTGATTCTCCAAAAAGAAAAAAAACAAAACCCATCGCCCTAAGGGTGTGTATGCGTACACCTTTTTTACGCTAAAAGTCTTTGGGGAGCGCTAAAGTTTGGGCCTTAATCAAACGGTCGTTTATTCCTGACAGAAAATTGATTTTTCTTTATAAAGTAATTTGGTTACACAAAAATAATATTTCTAACGTTTGATACATCCTGTTCTAAAGTTTGGGTAAAAGTTTAGGTTGTTTTAAGGGCCACGCCTTATTTTGTTAGGAAAGTTCAGAAAAAGTAAGTTTTTTTTCAGTTTTTCAGTCATATGAGAAATATTGAAATAGTACAAGGAGAAAAACGAGAAATTTTACATCTTTGTTTGGTACACCCTGTCATTTTTTGCTTAGGGAGTCCCTTAAGGGCAAAAACGTTTTATTACAATCTTGTAGAGGATGAAATTTTCTACAAGTTTTCTTATTTACACTTTTTTTTACCTCCTTAAATAACGGAGCTACGCTCAGTCAAAATAAGCTCAGCAAATGTCAAAATATTATTTGAAGGGTCACGTGACCGTTTCTAAGTTTAAACTTATGTTTTTCTTTAAGTCACATGACTTATCTAAGGTGAAAACGATCACGTGACTATTTTCAATCATCAAATTTAATTTTAAAAATAATTTAAATGTCAAACTATTATTTGAATGATCGCGTAATCGTTTTTCAGCTTCAACCGATATTTTTATAATCACGTGACTTTTTTTACAGTAAAAATGGCCACGTATGTATAATAAATTTGGTGCTCATTAAAATACCAGAGAGTTTAAGAAACTGCATTTCTTGAAATAGTCGGCCACCCTGTATATTACCTAATTGGTTGAAGTTTCTCACAAAATAAGATAATTCCGTTTAATGCCACACCTCATCAATTTAGCCGAGCAAATGCTCCTCCTATTACTTTGTAATAAATAGGTGTGTCTATACAGGGTGTATGCTAGTAATTGAAAAAAATTATTTGAAGGTTATGGCTTTTATACTTGGAATCGGAACTCAAAAACAAAACAATTTTTAAATTAAAAAGAATAACAAAGTAACTTTTAAACCGAAAAATCATACGATCCTAGTCAGCAAACGTTTTATTTCCCAGCTACAGGGTGTTGAAAAAACATGGAACATATGACTTTCTATATTAGAAAGAAATCAGTTTTACAGCATTTCAAATGCATAAGATTATTCCAAACAAATGTATCAAAGACAAACAGTTTTAGAGACAGAAAATACTATAAAAATGAAGATGAAAAAGGAATAAGAATAGGAAAGTAGGGAATAAAGAAAGAAGGAAGGAATTTGGTCCTGCAGTATTTTTTAACTTAGTATATTAAGAAATTTGATACAACGGCTTTTTCTTATGTGTACAGTCTTGTCAATCATTACTAATTAGTTTTTTTACGATTAAAAAAATATTATTTTAAATTTAGTTTTAAAACTCGGCACCCTCATCGCTCTAGATATTACTTAATTAATTGCTTCCTCTGAATATTTGGCTTTATGAGGCTGTTTCTGGTTTCATGACGTAAGATTAAACATACAATTCAGAAAGATATTTTACACTAATAAACCCTGTAAATAATAGAAAGTAAATTGAAAGAGAGAGAATTTTATTATTTAATTAAGAGTTAGTAAAAGTTAATAACATAAAATCGTTTTAAATAGTAATACAGCCAAAACAATCCAATTAATTTGATCAATAGTCTTGTTACCACCTTTAATTAACCCACAAGAAAATTAGAGAGTACCGCCGTCCGGTCGAATTGGACTTTTTAATCACTAATGTAGTCAAACAAACGTCCGGTTGATTACGATGTCGCATGTGTACGACAACATAGCTTTGAAGCCGTTCAAAAAGGACAGGACCGTAGTGGAACAAAAGACGTCCGCGAAAATCTCCACCGTCCAAAACAACATGAAACCGGACGAAGAGAAAAAGGTGCGCAAAGGATCCGCGGACATTTTGAGAAGCTGCGCGGCCAAGTACAAGAAGTCCAAGTCGAACAGTTTTTCTGATGTGAATTTTAAGAGTAAGTGATTTTTTTCAGATTATTTGTAGTGGTTTTATTTAATTTTTAATTTTAATTTTGCCTTTGACACCACAGGTAATTAAAATCGTCACTTTTAGAGGTCTACGTTTTGACGGAAGCCCATTTTCACATTGATGGTGTAAATGACGCTTGCCACGCATTCCTGATTAACTAAACTGTTCCAAATAGGGTGGTTTCCCTTGATTTTTCCCAAAAAAAAACCTCCCATTCTGGCAATTCTGAACATTTATGATATCCTTACAGTTATAAAACTCTTTGCCTTCGTCACTCTGATATACGTTTTGAGTAAAATTTAGAACAATTTTTAGAGCAAAATGTGTTAAAAATCGATACTTACTACAAAATAAATACAGCGAAATAGAAAAAATATGATTTTTTGTTGGTTTATTGTGTAGAATGTACAACTTTTTGGTTGCTATATTAAACTTTTCACAACAATTTGAATTTTTTTATTTTTTTAAACGAGAAACATCATGAATCCAATATGCAGGTCCGAGTTTATCAACGCATAACGGGAAAAGTCAGTTAAATTTGCATTTAACCGTCGGTTTCTGCAATTTCCCGACAATCACCACAGTTTAGCGAGACAAGTCCGTCGAAATGCGCGTTTCGCTTAATTACAAACGCGTACATTAAAACGGATTCCATTTTTATCACGTATCCGTTACTGAAGTGGTTCACCAAGTTTTAGAGTGGTCGGAAAACGTGCGTTAGATGATTTTAAAAATTGCGTTTTCGACAGGTCAAAACGGCGTTTCCAGTGAGGATTTCGGTAGCGACGACACTATTCGAGTCGATAAAAGTGACGAGGATTTGAAGAAAACTACCACCATTCATTCCACCCCCACTTCGACGTTGGATGATGGTTATGAGTCTTCAAATAGTACTCCTTTAGTGTCAGGTGAGTTTACTTAACACTGCTGTTTAAGCTTAAAGTGTTGTAAGAAAGGAAAATATCAAGTTTAGGTAGTAATTTGGGACAAAAAAGGAATTATTGGATCTTCTTTTTTGGAAAAAGTTGGAAGAAATAAAATGTTTTGATTTTGGTTTATTTTTGCTTTAAACTAGTTTCATTTGGTCTTGTCAGAGGCCTCTAGGACCATTTTGAAAGTTCCATAAACCTCTAAGTGTTATTGAGAACATTATAAAAAGTGCCAGAAGCTTCTACAAGTATGTTAGACCTTCCCAGATTTGTTTTTACTTGTCAGAAGATTTTAGAACCGTTTTGAATGTGCCAGAGCCTTCTACAAATGTCTTAAACTTTACCAGAATTGTTTCAAATTGCCAGAGGCCTCTAGAACCATTTTGAAAATTGCATACACTTTCAATGCCACTGAGAACTTTCTCAAAAGTTCCAGAGCCTTCTACAACTGTCTTAAACTCTCCCAAAACTGTTTTAAATTGCCAGAAGCTTCTAGAACTATTTTTAACGTCTTCTAAACCTCTAAATGTCACTGATAACTTTTCCAAAACTGTTTTTTAAATTGCCAGAAGAATTTAGGACCACTTTGAAAGTTCCAGAAACCTCTAAATGCCATTGAGAATTTTCTCTCTCTCCCAAAACTGTTTTAAATTGCCAGAAGAAAGTCTTCTAAACCTCTAAATGCCACAAAGAACTTTTCCAAAAGTTCTCTGAGAATTTTCTCAAAAATTTGTCAGAGCCCTCTACAACTGTCTGAAACTTTCCCAATATTTTTTTAAATTGCCAGAAGCCTCTAGGACCTTTTTGAAAGTTCCATAAACCTCTAAGTGCCACTGAGAATTTTTCCTAAAGTTTTAGAGCCCTCTACAACTGTCCTAAACTCTCCCAAAACTGTTTTAAATTGCCAGAAGCTTCTAGAACTATTTTGAAAGTCTTCTAAACCTCTAAATGCCACAGAGAACTTTTCCAAAAGTTCCAGAGCCCTCTACAACTGTCTTAAACATTTCCAAAACTGTTTTAAATTGCCAGAAGAATCTAGGACCATTTTGAAAGTTCCATAAACCTCTAAGTGCCACTGAGAACTTTCCCTAAAGTTTCAGAGCCCTCTACAACTGTCTTAAACTCTCCCAAAACTGTTTTAAATTGCCAGAAGCTTCTAGAACTATTTTGAAAGTCTTCTAAACCTCTAAATGCCACAAAGAACTTTTCCAAAAGTTCCAGAACCCTCTACAACTGTCTTAAACTTTCCCAAAACTGTTTTAAATTGCCAGAAGCTTCTAGAACTATTTTGAAAGTCTTCTAAACCTCTAAATGCCACAGAGAACTTTTCCAAAAGTTCCAGAGCCCTCTACAACTGTCTTAAACTTTCCCAAAACTGTTTTAAATTGCCAGAAGAATGTAGGACTATTTTGAAAGTTCCATAAACCTCTAAGTGCCACTGAGAACTTTCCCTAAAGTTTCAGAGCCCTCTACAACTGTCTTAAACTCTCCTAAAACTGTTTTAAATTGCTAGAGGCCTCTAGGATTATTTTCAAGGTTCTATAAACCTCTAAATGCTATTGAGAGCCTCATAAAAAGTGTCAGAAGCTTCTATGAGTGCCTTAAACCTTCCCAGACTTGTTTTAAATTGTCACAAGCTTTTAGGATCGTTTTGAATGAGCTGAAAACCTCTAAATGCTACTGGAAACTTCTAAAAAGTTCCAGAGCCCTCTACAACTGTCTTAAACTTTTCCAGAACTGTTTTAAATTGCCTAAGTTCCGTAAACCTCTAAATGCTATTGAGAACCGTATAATATGTAGTACCAAAAAAAACAGAAAAACATATTGTTGAGGTTTATTTTGTGTGTGTTTTGATATAAAAGTACCCTGTACATAAACTTATTTACTAGTTAAACGTCGGTAAGCAAACATTTGCATGTGTTTTTGCAAGTGTAATTGCTTTTTTGGAACAGCTTAAAATCGTCAAGTAAAAATAATTGGGACACCTTGTATAGTACTGTAAAATAAGTAATTCGATTACTTATTCAAGAGTTGCAGTCATGGGTAAAATCCCTCCATGGGCGAACCAAACATAGCCAGGAAGTTAAGTTAGTACAACAAAACATATTCAATGGCCACCGAGTTCTCCAGATTTAAGTTTGTTGGTTTTTTTAATTGAGACACTTTGAGCATTCTAGTAAATTTTTATTTTACTTTTTCTTCAATTTTCAATTAAACAGGTAATCGGTAAAGGACGATAAACGTAAAAATCCCCCTTCGTTATATTATATTGTGTGTTGTTTGGTAAATGGGCGAACCGTTCGCGAATCATCGGTGAAAGGGAATAACTTCAGTCGGATATTGGAGATGTGGAATGCGGTAATGTGGAATCGGGAACGAAAAGGAATGCCGCCTCGACCACCTATAATTGTTCTAGTGGAACAGAGAAGAAACCGTTATGGTAAAAAAAATGAAAAACAACCAGGTGGTCCTAAATAAGTTAATTTGTAATTAAACAGAGTAAAAATGAAGTAGCCAGTAAGGTGCGCTTGTCGTGCAGTGAGAATTAATTACGACCCTTGTGTCGTAACGTTCCAATTAATAAACCTCACACTTAAAATTGGGCAAGCAATGTTCATTACGAGACACTCGGCTTAAATTGGAATTCCATAAACAACTTGGAGGACTTTTAATAAAGGAGAGATTATCGATTCCTGATCGGTTCGAGGGTGCATCCTAGTTTAGGTGTGAATATTATAAACATTTTTTTAAACATTCCAGAGAAGAGAAAAATTATAGGAAAATTTGAAATGAGATACTGCGACGTCATTGAGCCCAGGATTGCTTGGCTAATATAGCTATTAAATATAACGACGTTAACGGAGTGACACCCGAGAGCTATAAACAATTACAAGTCGATTTCGTTTAATGGTAGGGTGCAGCCAGAGGCAATTTCCCCATTAATAGTCTATAAAACAAGTGGTTGCAAGGGAAATTCTTCAAAAAATTTCAGTTGTTACAGGACAAAGTTGATTCAAGTACCAGTAATTGACCAGCAACCAGTATTTGACCGATTTTAAGTTGCAAAAAAAACAAATTGTTCTATAATTTAGGGCCTATTTTTTCCTCCAGTTCTACAGAGTGTATTTTGAAAATAGCGCCCAAACTCTTCTTCACGTTGTTGGGAATCCTTTTGTGACTATCAATCAAATCATGTTAGTTTACCCATATTTTTGTTTAAGAATATTGATTGAAGACCAGAAATTGAATTTGTTGGTAAATTGAAAATGTTGGTTAGATGGTCAATTACTGGTACAGTGACCCTAGCTGTGCCATCATCAGTTCTTTTGCTAGAAAAGCAATTTTCAAATTAACGGTTCTAAGAAAGTGTTTTTCTTAAAAAACATTATTCTTGGACACCAGAATTTCCTGACTTACTTGGATTATTACAGTTTGTGTGACAGACTTCTATAAGTCTAGAGAGTTGTGTTTCACTCAGTTGTCTTAAAATCTCAAATATTAAAAGTGTCCCAAAATAACACTTTAAAAATTCAAGAAGAATTATTTTAACTTTAAGACATCCTGTATAAGCACAAGTTATTTACTATCATTAGAGGAACCAAATATTACCTTAAACAGCCATAACAATAACAAAAATTAGTAGTTTTCCAAATTGTGCTAAATGGTTCTAACTAATGGTAGAAACATTACAAAGTAAAGGTTACAAACTTGTAAGAATATACTTGCTAAATATTATCAATCATATACAGGGTGGGACAAATTAGAAACTACCTCATTTAATAGAGATAATTTGACAAAAACATTTTTCAAATGGAACACTCTGTATATTACTACATTTTTGAAAAGATGCTGACAACACACAATTTGGGCACTCTTTATAGTGTTATATTTTTTTACAAAATTATGACTGAAATGTCATTCCGCCAGAGCGCACGTGACACAGTATGACAGATGGTCATATGATCACTTTACGGGGTAGTTTTATTATAAAAAATGCGTGTAATATAAAATATGTAAGTATACGAAAATATACGAGTTTAATACACATTTAAAATGGATTTTTGTCGAAAAAATGTTAGAAAAAGTTTTACTATACAAATATTAATAAATATTAGTAAAAATAAAAAACTTTTCGGAAATTACAAATTATACACAAATAATCCAGATTAGAAGAAAGAAAGAAAGAAATATTTTTTTTTGTAAAAAAGATTTTAAAGGCTACAATCAAGTTATATCGAGCCACCCTGTAGTTGTCAAAATAACCGAGTTACAGGGTGATAAAGTCAAAAGTGTCTCAGTATTTGTTATTAAAAAACATTTCATTTTTACTATAGACACTGATATGGTGGTCAAAAAAGACTTCAAGGCCTAAAAATGTATGTATTGTCACTTTTTAAGTGTCAAAATAACCTAGTTACACGGTGGAAAGTGTCAAATTCAGTTCACTCTAAATTTGTGATTTAATAACTTAGTTATTTGACGTTTTCAAGTTTTTACTATAGCCACTACAAGCTGGTATATTGGACCACCGTGTAACTGTCAAAGCCACCGAGTTACAGGGTGATATAAAGTCGAAATTGTAAAATTTGAGCCCCTTTGTATTTGTTATTAAATAAGTCAGATGTTTGACATTTTTTCTTTAGACATTAGGATAATCAAAAAGGGATTTCAAGGCCTATACAAACTGGTATATTGAACCACCCTGTAACTGTTAAAATGGCCGATTTACCGGGTGTTAAAGTGGAAAGTGTCAAATTCAGTTCACTCTGTATTTATACTTATGTAAGTCAGTTTTTTAACATTTTCACTAAAGACACTGTATAAGGTTTTCAAAAAACGATTTCAAGGCCTTCAAACTGGTCTGTTGAACCACCCTCTGTGTCAAAATAACCGAGAAACGTGGTGTTAAAGTAATAAAAACGTCAAAAGAGGATTTCAAGGATTACAATCAAGTATATTAAGCCACCCTGTAACTACCAAAATAACCGAGTTACAAGGGGTTGAAATCCACTGAAAAAACGATTTCAAGGGTTAGAAATTTCTTGCAAAAATATACAGAACGACCTATTTAAAAACAATTGATTTTTTGTTCGTATCTCAAAAACGGTGTCCAATAGAAAAAAAGTATTTAGACGAACGGATTCTACTCAAAAAGTCCCTGTAGGCATAGTATAGTGAGGAATAACAGAAAACACATCTGAAAGGCCCTATATCATCATTTGCCAAAAGATAACAGGTTTTCGCCATTAAGTTTTTTTGTTAAATCCAATTTGATCAAAAAAGGTAGTTTCCATTTAAGAAATTGTTAAAATTAGATGCACAAATATCTCAAATAACTGAAACAATCAAATGAGAAATTGCTTTTAGCTATTAATTTAGGCACATAACTGAAATTGACAGAAATGACGTTAGGATGTCTTGGGGACCTAACAACTGCTGGTGCGGATGGTTTAAAACTATGAAAAGGTCTGGAAAAGACCATGGAGAAAAACATTCTAAATATTATTAAAACTAATAGGTTTTTGCTAGTTATTACTTCGTTCATTACTATCTTCAACAACATTTTGATAGCTTCTCTAAAGATTCTCTCTTTCTTTGCAATTTTCTTGGTTGGTTTTGTTTTTGTCTTTTGTCAACCATCTTCAATGATCATTGAGTAGACGTAAAATTCACAAACTTAATTCGGTTAGGTACATTTTTTAACCAGTTTCCTGTCGCAAAACAAAATAACTCATTAACTTAAAATATGCATAATTTACTGGAAATTTCTTTTGGACTTGCTGTAAACAGGTTTTTGTTTTGCACTCTGTTCAAACTGTCAACATCGTTTTTCGTACTAGAGCAACATAAATAAGAACGTAAAGGCTTAGATTATGATGGTGCATGGACATTAAAGGTTAGAAACAGTTAAACAAAAGTGGCCCGGAGCATCTCAATGCCAGTTTGCGTATCAAAACTTTTTAAATGAGCTTTTAAAGTTTGAAGGAGCTTTACTAAAGAAGCTTGCCAGTAATTAAAAGGGTTTATTCGAATGCTCTGAAGAGCTTTGAAACAATAACGCAAGCGTAAGGCTTATTATTGTCTGTAAAATATAATAACCATCCTGATGATGTCAGAATATGGTGAAACTTTTTTTTGCGTTGTATTTTGCTTGGTTTGGCTTTGATTGCAACTAACAACTGTTATACGCGCCCTTATTTCAAAATTAATCCCTTCAGAAGCGAAAAATGGGCCCTTGGCGTCCTTGATGCTCGTCTTTTTATTGTGTGCATCGAAAAGGACGAGAACCGACAGCAATTACATGTAAATGAATAAATTCGCTCCACGAAGGTATTTCCAATAGCGGCACCCGTGGAGAATTTCCGATCGCTTTCGATATTCCACGATGAAGGTCTTTTCATGGAAATGGCGCGTATTTCAAGGATCAGAAATGCTAACGTCTGTATTTTGGGTTGTCTATATGCTACGTGCACATAACATCCGCTGAATATTTTTCTAAAAAGCTATACTCACCAAAATTCATGTATGAGAGAGACCAACCACAATATATCGAAATGCTGGCCGGAAATTATCCAAAAAGAATATTTTAACACTTTTATTACATAATATAAGTGCTAATAAAAATGGTAATATGTTTGAACTTTAAACAAAACAGATTATAAATTTGCTAAGCTGTACAGGGTGGAACAAATTGGACACAATTTAATGGCGGAAACTGTCTGTATCTGTTATTTTGGCAGATTTAGGGTGTTTCTCTAAATTTGGACTTTTCTTCAAAACTGCTAGTGTCTTTCACATGTATTCTTTTTATTTCTGACAATATACTATTTCTCAGACATTTACAGGGTGGCTCAATAAATTTGACACTTTCGACTCTCGGTAACAAATTTTTTAAGATTTTAGGGCGCTTCTGAAGTCCTCTGATCGTTTTTAGGAGGTTTTCGACAGTATTTGGAAGCTTCTGGCCATTATTATTTTTCTAAGGGTTATTAGGACACTTGTAGAGGCTTCTGGCCATTTTAGAGGTTCCAACAATTTTGTATTTTTGTTTGTTGCTTTCTTAGAATCATATGATCAATTTGGTCAATAATACTTAACTTCCCAATCAAATTCTGACCAAGTAAAATAAGAGTCTCAGGAAAAGTTGGTCGGTTTGTTTCCTACCAGGATCAACCACGTGAAGCATGCAATTCTGATTAATGGCAGTTATTTGCTAGATAAACTTTTAATGATCATTAATATCTATTTGCCACTTTTCTTAATAAACCATAAACAATGACTCTTCTTTACTTTTTACATAAATTTAATTTTAGTTAAACTCAGAGTGTTAACAAATCAAAAATATAGCCACATAAATCAATGTCTCATTGCTTATTTAACATGACTTTCAAACAGTCCCAAACTCCTTGAATATGAGTAAATTTACGACCAAATCGATTTCCAATAATTGCCTGTATTTTTCTTATCAGAAAACCATTTTGTTAATAACGCCAAGCGAATTGATTTTCATTTGAACACAATAAAATTGTATACATGTAATGTTTCTAAATATTCTTCTCGCAGGCAAAGGCAGATCACGACTGTCCAACGCATCATCAAACCTAATCATCACATGTACATTAAGAAAAAGTAAGTTACTTTAACTGTTTTATTAAATTTTGCTATTGTGATGATTCAAAAATTTGTAGAAGATTTGCACGTACAACTCGAAGAAGATGAGCACGAATCATTCGTTCTGTCCCCCACATCCAGCCAGGCAGGAGAAGCAGATCCAGACTCTTTTGCAGCGGATGACAACCGAGAGACCTGGGGCTCCAACACTGACTTTTTGCTGTCCATTATTGGATTTGCTGTGGATTTGGCCAATATATGGAGGTTTCCTTATTTGTGTTACCGGAATGGAGGAGGTAAGTCCCACAGAACAATTTCAGTGTAGTAAAAATATGGCAGACGGTAAGAATCCAAAACGTTGGATTTCCGCTTTTATCGCCAGCTCAGCCTAAAAGAGCATAATTAATAGGTTTATGACGGCTCTTTTGTTATTATAAATGGATGAATGGCTTCCGGCTGAAAAACTTTTACGAGGATCTTTTTATTGCACTGAAAGAAGTACTAAGTACGTATTTAAATGCGTCAAAGCCTGTAATTAGGCGTTTTTATCAACTTTTTGTTAGCTTTCACAGTCACAAACCGTTATTTTAAATACAGTCTTGGTTAGAAAAGTCTTTTTCATTTTTGAAACATTTCAGGAGCATTTTTAATACCCTACACCCTAATGCTAGTGTTCGGAGCCGTGCCACTATTTTATATGGAACTAATCTTAGGACAATTCAATAGGCAAGGACCAATTAGTATATGGAGAATATGTCCCCTTTTTAAAGGAGTGGGCTTTTGTGCTGTTTTGATAGCTTTCTACGTCTCATTCTACTACAATGTCATTTTGGGTATAAAAGTTGCCATTTCAACCTACTTTGGCCATAAACTTCAAATTTTCAGCTTGGGCTTTGTATTATTTGGGATCGAGTATATCCGAAGAACTACCGTGGATCCATTGCAACAACACATGGAACACAGAAGAGTGTTGGGAGATGAAAACTTTGAATCAGACTAATCGCACTGTAATTGCCACAATGGGAGGTGGTAACACGTCGAGGAATACTGAACATACTCCAGCTTTTGAGTTTTTCCAGTAAGTTGATGTTTTGGTTGAGTCAAATTAGTTTAAGGATGTTTTCTAGCCGAGCTGTGCTGGAAATGCAATGGAGCGATGGTTTACATGAAATGGGTTACCCAAAATGGCAGCTAGTAGTGTGTTTAATCATGATATATTGTCTTTTGTACATGTCTTTGTTTAAAGGTGTTAAATCATCTGGTAAGTATGTTATCAACTGGAATGGAAATTAAAGTAACATTTGCACAATTAAAATTAGGAAAAGTTGTGTGGGTGACTGCCACAATGCCTTACGTGGTGCTGTCAATATTGTTAGTGCGAGGTCTTATGCTCCCAGGGGCTGTAGGAGGGATATCCTACTATTTGAAGCCGGAACTCTCCAAACTAAAGGAAACACGAGTGTGGGTTGATGCAGCCGTGCAAATCTTCTACTCTGTAGGAGCAGGATTTGGGGTTCATTTATCTTACGCGAGTTACAACACTTTTCACAACAACTGCTACAGGTTGGGTAAGGATAGTTGCCGGAACATATCACAATCATCTGTGTTTCAGGGACTGCATAATAACGACGTTTGTTAACTGTTTCACCAGCTTCTTCTCTGGATTTGTTATTTTTACTTATTTGGGTTACATGTCGCATAAGCAAGGAGTTGATATTAAATATGTGGCTACTGAAGGTAAGTTATATGCCACTTGCCTAAGCATTAGAACCAAAAAATACCACCAAACTGTCATCAATTGAATAGATCAACCACCAAAACTGTTATTCTTATTAATACCAAACAGGCTGAGATTTAGACTATCAACCTACAGTGTTTAAGAATTTCCTTTAAAGCACCAAAACTTATTCCATACAACACTGGATCATTGAGTAATTTGCAGGTCCTGGATTGGTGTTTCAAGTCTATCCTGAGGCTGTAGCCACTTTACCTGGATCTCATATATGGTCGGTCCTATTCTTTTTTATGCTGATAATGCTTGGAGTAGATTCTGCTGTAAGTTGTTCTACTGTGTCTTAGATAGCTGAAGCTCTCTGATAATCTCTAAGATTCTTATTTAAATACTACAGTATTGACTGTCTCTTTCCTATAGATGGGCGGGCTAGAGTGTGTTATAACAGGCCTAATGGACGAATTCAGCATATTCTTCAAAGAAAAGAAGTACGCCAGAGAAATTTTCACCCTAATAGTGATACTGACATCATTCTCCGTTGCTCTAATCAACGTTACACCTGTAAGTTCATTCATCATCTCGTTTCACCAAACAAAATATTGTTTCGTAGGGTGGTATCTACATGTTTCATCTATTTGACACATATTCAGCCGGTATTTCCCTGCTGTGCTCTGCACTGTTTGAAGCAATTGCAGTTTCATGGTTCTATGGTAAAAATAAGTATCAAACTGGATAAGTTTTAATGACCAGACAATATTCTAGGATTGGACAGACTGACTCAGGACGTGGAAGCTATGCTAGGAAAGAAGCCTGGAATTTACTGGAGAGTCTGTTGGAAATTTATTAGCCCTAGTTTTATTGTGGTAAGACCTTTCCAATACTATAATACTCCTTTCAGCAGCACTGGAGTACTATGCTTTTCCAGTGTGTGGTCATGTTCGGTCTTCTAAACCCTGAACCGCTGGTTTACAACGACTACTTTTACCCCAATTGGGCTGAATGGGTAGGCTGGTCACTGGCTTTGTCCTCCATTATGATGATTCCTTTAGGGGCCATTGTGCAGCTCTGCAAAACTCCAGGATCTTTCAGAGAAGTATTTTACTGTCTTTTCTAATAAGTTGCAGAGTGTAACCAAAATCAATTTTAATAGCGAGTAGCCCTATCCATATCGCCTATAGAAGAACACGAAGATATTAGACGTCATAAGTTGGTAAGAAGATTTAAGGCCAAACATTGGTTATACGTGTAAAATCAAATACAGACAATGATTTGAGTGTAAATATAGTGCTCTGTAGTAAATATTCTCAGTAGATTAGCATGTAATGTAAAATTTAGCTCAATGAAACTATAAAATAAGATATATAATAATAATAAAAACCCTTGCAAGCAGAAACAATAATAATTAAGTCAAAGAAACTGTATATTTTTATGGAACAACCTAGGCAATTGTATATAGTCGCTGGATTTTTGTTGTAAGTTGTAAGTGAAAGTTGAAATATTTAACTGATCTGCCTTCGATGTTAAATATTTTAACGTTAACAGTAATATTTTTTAGAATTTATGTTAATCTATCAAGAGAGCTTGCCAAATAAATGTTAAGTAGTTAATATAAATGTGTTTTTCAATATTTGATACCAAAGTTCAATCACTAATCCCGAGGGAAAACCCTAAAAACATTTAAAGTAGCATTTTGTTGACATCACGTGACAGTACTATTATAAAAATACACTGTAGTCACATGAAGAAACTTTATTTTTGTAAAAAGGTTATTACATATCGATGATTGCCCAGCAAATTAAATAACTTTATCTTATTCCATATTACTAAAAAGAGGAAATATCTGGCAATTACGTATTTTAAATTTTTACCACACAGTTGTCCTCCAACCATCAACTGGCGTATTTCTGACAGTTGACAATTAACATTTGTTTTGTTAGGTTAGGTTAGGAATTTTGTTTGTATGTTTTACTTTTTGAGTTTTTGTTGCTAGAATTTTAAACTAGTAAAAAATAAACAGGTAAAATGGTCGCCTGTAAGTTTTTCCTACAGGGTAACTGCAAATTTGGTTCGTTTTGCAATTTTGAACATCAAGTTCCTAGTAAGTGATGTTTTTCAACTATGTGCTTCAAATTTCCTTGATTAAACAATGTATATTAAGTATACAAACATTCCAGGCAAATACAGTTATTCAAGGTATGAAAACACCCAACCATCAACCTCAATATTGCGTCAATCAACTTTTGGAACTCAAAATGCTATGGGAGCTTCCGCTCCCACAACACCCAACTTAGAAGCATTAGTTAACTCTGTAGTCCAGGATATGACTGGAGCGGAAAAGGGTGGTCAATGGTTATTGTCTTGCTATGCACCCTACAAGGAAAAACCTGCTTTTCCTGGCTTTGAAGACCAAAGTCCTGAAGAAATTCGTTTAGGGTTTTATGAAGCTCAGAAAACTGGTGCTGTGGAACAGTATGTGAGTATTGTAAGCTTTTTTTGAGGGGTAAACACTTGCATTTTTGTGGGGTTTGTAGAAACAGCATCTACAAAGTCTTCTTCAGAATACTTTATTGAAAATTAAAGCTTTACAAAGTCCTTCTCCTGAAGTGGTGGGGATTTTGCAAAATATTTATAATTCACCTTCAAGTGGAACTGTTGGTAATATTTTTGCTTCCCCAAGTGGTGGTTCTGGGATTGCTCAAGGAAATGTATTTGGGGCAGGACAGTCACAGCCAAGTAGTAATATTTTTGGGGCAGCAGCTCAAACTGGCAACATATTTGCTACTAACACCACATCACCTAGTCAAGGCCAAAACATTTTTGCTACCAACACCACAAATATGGGAGCATCCCCATTCAGTACTCAGCAACCTTCTAACATTTTTGCTGCAGCACAACCAGCAAAAACTAACCTATTTGGGGCAAATCAACAACCAGGCAACATGTTTGCAACCCAACCCCAAAACCCTGCATCCACTAATATGTTCACATCTCCTCCTCAAAATACAACTCCCCAGACAAATGTGTTTGCTACTAGTTCACCACCTCAAAATGTTTTCCAACAAACTAGTGCATTTAATAGTGGAACTAACCCTCCTTCAACTGCTCCTCCTAATTATTCAGCATCAATTTTTGGTAATACGGCAAACTCAACCACAAATCCCTCAGGAGGATTTGGGAATCCAACTCCACAAATAAACTTGGAGTTGTATTCAAAAATTGAAGAATTAAGTGAGGAGGATAAGAAATGGTTTCAGAGTAAAGAGTTGGATTTAAATATTCCTGATAAACCTCCCACTTATGAAATGTGTTTTCCTAAATAAGTCTGAAGTTATTGTGATATATTTTATTTACAAAAGTGGTATTCCCATTTTTATGTCATTGTCACGTAATAAGTACCTACTTTTGTTGTTATGCGGTCAGAAAAACCCTTTTATATTTATGTAATACTAGATCTTTATTAAAACTTATACATTTATCTACGTCGTTTCACTTTAACTTTACCGCGGCCCTTTTTCTTTCGTTTAGGGTTATTTCCCACCTCTTTGCTCTTACCTACTTTAATGCTTTTTGGGGCTGGTACGCCGGTATTCGGTCGTTTGGGGGCGATTAAATTTTGTTCCACCAGATCGGCCAACTTTCCTTGTTCCGCCAGCATAGACAGGAAAGTGCAAATAAACTCGTCGTAATTGTGAGTTCTTCGGCAATCGTCAATCTGCGTTGTCAAACGTTTTGTTTAATTACAGAAATCTAGGAAGGGCAAATTACGGTTACCCCTACAAGCTTTGCTTTGCTTTTTTGAAAAATAATATGAAATCGAGTATACTAAATATGGTAATCGCAATTTGCCATCACATCATTAGTTACCTTATATTTGTTTTGTTTGTCGTTCTCGTCTTTCAAATTCATTTCACATAAACATATTTCGTTATCCAGATTGCGTAAAAGCGCCAGCAAGTCTTTAGGCGCGAATGTGTGCGGTTCCAAGATTTCTTGGTTCCTTTTTTCCGCTATGACTGGATCACCGTCACTCGTGTGTACTCTAGCGTGCACTGTGCCGCTACTACATTTTTTTTCGTTTGGTTTGTTTGTTTTTTCTTCTTGTGCTTTAAGAAAAAAGCTTTTTAAATTTTTCAAAGTTGTTCAAACTTTTGAAGGTCAACTGACCTTTATTGTATAGTGTTCTTTTACAATTTAGGTTTCACAACTGGCTAAATTTGATTTACCAAACGTTTAAATTACTTTTTAAAAGTCACGTGACTGATTTTGACAGGTGTCAACTAGCCTTTACAGTTTTGCAAGCTGAAAATTGCATTATCAACGTCCCATGAACTGTATTTTACATTTTCAGCTTTTACAATTTTTTATGGTCACGTTTTGACATGTGTAAACTGACCGTTACAGTGTTGCAAGCTCAAAAATTTCATTATCAAAGGCAAATGAATAGGTTATACATTTTATTAATGTGGTTCTTCTTCTACAGGGTGGTTCAGTTTTAAATGTCAATAATCCAAATCTAAATTTAGTTTACCAAATTTTCAACAATTAAACTGTTATTGAGTAAAATTGAAACAATCATCCTGTACAAATTTACCATTTTTTTGCAATACAACACTGTCCAGAATATTCTACATAAACTTACCGTGATTTTTTTCCTGTTCAGCCATACGAAGCACAACAAATCGTTTCAAATCTCTAGAATTCGGACTGTTCTGAGCTGTATTAGCCCAATTCCAGCCTTGAGTAGGTGAATTAAAAGCTGAAGACCCGGCATCGGAAGGTGTATCAGTGCCGGAAGTACTCGGAGCCGGCGATGTCTGTATAGTCAAGGGAGTTGAATAATCCAAAGGACACAACGTCACACTAGTACTACTATTGCTACTACTGCTACTTGTAGTGGCCACCACCGTTTGTTCTTCAACTTTCGGTACATCCGACTTGGCTTCTTCCACTTCCTCTGTTTTAACAATCTTAGGCACCTCTCCTGTTTCCGCCACCTTGCTACTGCCACCCTTATCTTTGATTTTCATGATTTGTTGTAAAGCATCCAACACTATTTGTTTGTTAGTTCTGAGCATTTTTAGTTTGTGCTGGATCGCCAATCTTCGATCCGGAACTACTGCCATTAGATTAAATCGTATTTCGTTATATTCATCGGCGGTAATGCCTAAACGGTCTTGGATTACGCTTCGAAATTTGTCAGTCCAATCTTGTTCATTGCAAGGTCCATGGTCTATGGGGAATGGTTTTAATCCGTCTAATTCGTAGAGGCGACCTCCGATAGGAACAAAGCTTACAAAGTGAAAGGCTTCACCTGAAAAACAAGCACATAAAGCTTGTTCACAATAAGTCAGACATTTTTTGGTTAATTATTATTTGTATAGAGGATTCTGACAATTTTAAGAGACCTTTGAGATATTTTCATTTTAATATTTAGAGACCCCTGGTAGTTGTACAATGATTTCAGAGCAGTTTGGAAAATTTAAAAATGACTAGAAAATTAAAGAGACTTCTGGCAGTTATAAAAGATATTTGAAAGGTTTAGTAAGGATTAGAAGCCTCTGACAATCTGACAAAAATAATTCTAGAGGCGTCCGGCAATTTTTGAGAGTTCTTGGAAGGTTTAGGACACTTGTAAAAAAATCTAGCAACTTTAAGAGATCTTTTAAGTAGTATTTAGAGGTCCCTACTAGTTGCACAATGAATCATTGTAAAAAAATATACAATGGTCAAAATTCCATGAATAGAATATAATAACAGACTATAGATACAAATCTGACATTAAATAAGACACACCTCTACCCATAAATCTCCCAGTTGACACTCCACTACTTTTTTCCAATCTGCGTTTGGCCTGTGGCATGGCATGAGAATTATGAGCGCAGGCTAGTTCCGGAGTATTTCCAATCGCCCATCCTTTATTTTCTGGCGACATCCCATGAGTGTGAGCTTTTAACCTGAACAACGTATCACCCAAATGGATGTTGGCGCAATTCAACAGAATCGAAATCAAAGCGTGAGTGGCGCACGAGTTTGGCACCATTTGCTGCGCGAAAAATATATTATTGACCACATCTTCGTCTTTGACAAAAATTGTCTCGGTCTGTTCGACCACTTTTCGACGTGACCGGCGCTCCTCCACCCAACGAAACAGGAAAATGAAACCGTAAACTTGACTGTCAAGGGGTTTGTTCAGGTCGTAAATCTCTTCCACTTGAACTCCTTTAACGCCAAAATCTTCCAAGAGTAAAGTGAACAGACCTGGGTCACTTTCAAGCTCCAGCCAGCCTTCTGTTAGTTCTTTTATATCTACAGGCATTCTTCTGAAACTAAATATATTTTGTTCTCAGAAGCTACACGATTTTTTAGAAAGAAATAATAATGATATTGTTATCCTAAATTGGGCTTGAACAGTGTGCATGTTTTGCTTGTCAAAAGTTGCTTTTTTTCACATTTTTTGTTTCAGAAATCATTTAGGTTTACTTGGAAAGAATATGAAGTTGCAAAAGACTTACAGAAGTGAGTAAAAGCAATTAGATTGCACTGGATCTACTATAATTAAATAATCTGAGGCCTATAACAATAAGGTCATTTTTAGCATATTAAAAACTAAGATCTTAACATGACAAAAAACCATAACTGTCCTATTTCTGCATAATTGTTCATCAAGCTTAAATGCACCCACTACCAACAAATATAAAAAGTTGAATTATAAGACAATAAGCCATTGGAAAAGTGGATGTATTGGCACTTTATAGATAATTTTTCTAGTACTAGAACAACACTAGTATTGTGATAACAAAGAGTTGACTAGTTTTGTCAAAATTTTGTTTTACCCTGAAATCAGTGCAATTCTAAGTTGATATATTGTCCAATATGTAAAATAATCTGACTTAAACTAGTGATAAATTATAGCTAAAAGTTTACATACTTACACTCTACTCTGATTAGGACTATCTCTAATTTTTGCAGACCCTTTGGGCACAGTTTCAAGATATAAATAATCAGTGGGAGCACCCCCTAAAATTTGACCTCTCTTGACAACTCCTTAGGGGCTCTTGTCCAGCAAGGGGGATTTAACAATTGTAACTTTAGGGGAGACTAATTGAATGTTGTTCTCCCCTAAAGCACATCAAGTAAAAACATTGTAATTATGTGTGAGGGATCCTGGTAAAAGCCTGATAAGGGGATTTTACAGTTTCCACTCATCAATGAAAAGAATACTGTGCTACTGGTATCACATTCATTATACTGTGCTTTGAGAGTGGCACAGAAACAAGATAATGGAAAATGCCTATGTGATTACAGATACTGCTGTTCTGTCTGAATAACTATATATACCGAGTGATAGAAATATTCTAGATGGTATTACAATATAATAAGTTATAGGGGCTACAGCAACTTTTAATTAATGAAATAAATTAGTGCTCTAGACTTACCTAATATCTGTACTTTCCAGTTGATCCTAAACAAATTAAAATTATTTTTAATGGTTTTATTATATTATTTTTGTTAATAAAGTAACTAAAGTTATACTTAATTGTTTTGTTTACATCTTTTTTAGAAAGAAAATAACAACAAATCCATGACAGGATAGACTTACTGTCAACTGATGACATTGCAGTTAAAAACATCACCGGACAGTTGATCACAAGGACTCATACCGATTTTCTCATAAACTATCACGTGACCCACTAGAATGAAGACAACATTTTCTGTCAAAAATAAAAAACAGCTGATTTACCTTTAAATGTCAGTTAATTAACGTCGATATTGACAGGGAATAGAAATTGAAAAGGAAAATATTTAGGATTTTAATAAACATTTTAATGAAATTCATACCTGCTCTAATTGAACTTGATCGCTTTTAAAGAACAATGAACTACTTTACGCCTCCTGGTTAAATAGATCAGTTTAGTTAAAAATGAATGGCACTCTGGAGGAAGAGAGGAACAGTCTGAACCGTTTGGGGATTGATAGGCGTCCCATTGTAACATGTAGGTCAAAATTCCAGTTTTACATCCAATTTAGGGTTTGCTACAAGTTACAAATGATTTACAGGTGCAGGAGAGTTGGAGGTGTTTTCTACTATTGAAGAGAACTTGTCTAATGCATTGCCTAAGGATGCTTGCGAATGGAGAAGGTCTTTGGGGCGTCCAGTTAAGAATGTCCGTATTGGGGCTAATTTTGTACCGTTTAGTCCTATTTCATTACCGAAAACTACACAGTGGGATCTTATAAGGCAACCCCTATTTCACATATACTGGACTGAATGTAATGTAAGTTTTTCTAAAAGAAACTCTGTTTTGATTGATTTGGTACTTTGACCTGCAGATTGTTGTAAACATATCTGTAGTCCAAATATTCTATTCATATTAATTGAAACTTATTAGGTATAAAGGTTTATGTTTGTTAATATTTTAAATTTATGTTTGTTAATATTTACTTCCCATAATATTGACAATCCTGGATATAGAGGCTTTGTTAATTCTGCCTCTATCTCTATTATCTAATCACTACTAGTTTATGAATTTAAGGCTGAATTGCTTATTTAGATTATTGTTCTATTTACCTTTTAAACAAAAAATCCCAGGTATGAATTTCTATAACAACAGCATATTTAATTTTCTCAATTTTAGTCTTAATTTTGCATGTCAACAAAAGTAATCATCACCCAAATCCAACCTACATAAAATTGTTATATGATGGCCTAATTTAATGTTTGCTAACAGGGTTAATACTACAATGGCAAAAGAAAGAAGAGCTGTAAAGACAGGGACTTAAATTTTACATTTCAACTATAGCTAAACAATAGCAATAAAATATGCAAAAGTCATAACAATATTCACTAGTGCCACCTAATATGAGTAATATCAATAATTATACACTAATATGGATACATTAATTTCTTTAAATATTTGAATAACTTTTAAAATTTGAATAGTAAATGTTTAAGGAAAATTACTTGAAGCTGATCTTATAAAGAGCAGTATTTTAAATTTGACACATTATATCTGGAAATTTCCCAGTGTTAAAAATTACACTCCAACTGTTTTTAATATTGTACAGGAGAGCCTATTTTTATGGATACTGGGTGGCCCAGAAAAATGTGATATGTCACTAGGAGCAGTAGTTTAAGAAATATTAATTTATGCACAAACAGCTCTATTTTTGCAGATAGGAAAAAACTATTAATATAAAAGGCTCTCTCTCTCAAAAGGAAAAAAATGCAAAGTTGACAAATTCTTAATGGAGCACCCTGTATAGTTTCTGATGGGTTGGTGGATCTTTTTCTTCTGATTCCAAAAATATTTAATAAGTTGTCATTTGGTTTAGCCATTTTCGAATTGTTGGAATTTAAAAATTGTAATTTTATTGTTTTTAAAAATCACAGGTATCATGAATAATCAAAGAGATTTAATGTCCAGTGTAAATTTGACGTCACAATGACGTAATTTAACCATTCAATATATTGACCAATTGTCAAATTACGTCATTGTGCCGTTTGGTTCTTGGTCCTTGACAACTGTGATTGAGTCTCCACAAGCTGTCTAAATATACAGACCAACTCTGTATAATACAATGTTTACTGTTGTCAGCCCTCTACATTGTAGGGAAACTACACTAATAAACACATGATTTGGTATTGGTATAACTTAATTGCAGGATATTGACGCTTACAAAACTAGTGTTAGAGAAGATATTGAAAATTGGTTAAAAGAGCTAAACAGTAAAGAAATTCCAGACTGGTTAATAGTGGTAGTGGAAAACTACGATGGCAAACGAACAAAACAACTAATTCCAAGAACTACAGTGCTTGATAAGATTCGAGCCGATTTTGCACTGAAACAAGGTTCAATATTAATGAAAATGCTTGAATGTTACTAATTGGAAACGTTCTAGGAGATCGGTGTATCTCAGTGATAAACCCCGCTAAAGCGGAAAATAAAACTGCAGAATCTTGGCGTGGTTTAGTAGCCCGAGTACGTCATCTACTTTTAGTGGCTTATGCTCGAGCTATTACACGTTTAGAAGATTATGTGAGACAACAAAGAGAAAGGCGGAATGAGCCTGGATGGAGTTTTATGAAATATTTTTTCTTGCAAGTAGGTTTTTTTTTAAACTGCGCATTAGAGCTGTATATTGCACTTCAGACTTTCTTTAGGAAGAACTAGCTCAAGTATTAGAAATGTTAGGGTTGAATGATGAAGCTTTGGTGCAGTACGATGAGCTGGACGCTCTTTTCTCGCAATTCGTGGCAAATTTCACCACTTGTGATAACCTGAAATGGCTGTGCCACTTTCAGTACCCTTTAGAAAAATGGCACGGCTTGAAACTAGCCAATTGCCAGCTAGATGACAATCCATCTTTATTGGAATTGAGAGCCTACATTTTTGCCAGACAGGCTCAAATGTTATTGCATACTAACAAAGTTTGGGAGGTACTTAAGTTACTAATTGCTCTATAATCAAGTTGATTGCATTAATTTTTATTAGATGGCTTCGAGATGTCTGCCCTTTCTGCATACATGCGTTAGAGAATTGAGCATTTTAGAAATCACCGCTCCACCGGGAGCTGTATGGTGCTGGCTGTTTTTAGCTGGAATGGAAGTGTTGCAAATTTGTGATAAATTTAATCACGCCGATCAGGTGGAAGAATACTCGTTACATACTGCTGCATTGTGGGAGTATGCTAGTCAAAAGGTCAGTTTTACAGTGCTAAACAAGGGTTACATGTACTAAGTGTCTTGGAAATGTTAGTTAAGGAATTTAGGTGAATTATGTGGCTTAATGCCTCAAGGGTCTCCGACATCGGAACAGTTGCATATAGTTGTGGGTTTGTCGGCTGGTATGGGAGATAATCCAGGTCCTCCAAATAATCCATCACCCACTGATCGATTGAAAGAGGCTCTTTGTTCTCAAGATGTTTTTATTAAAACTTACTTGGTAAGCAACAATAAAAAGCTAAAAATTCAGTAGGAATTGGTAGAGATGGTAACACAAGGTAATTTTGTTTGGGAAGAATTTACTTTTATTCTTTTAATTCTCAGATTTTTTTAAAAAAATTTCTTAGTTTGGTTTTTTAGTTAAATTCTTAGTAGTTTACCGATAATAAGAAGAGTAAAAGAATTATTTTTACTAGTCAGTTGTGAATAAATGCTTGCTTTTTACCACAATCATAACATCTTATCTAACTACTTGTCTATCAATACATCTATTCTAACAGCATAGCTAAATAGTTAATATAAATTATATGGCTTAAAATTTCATGTAGTTTTGCAACAATTCAGGCCATAGAATTTTGGACGAGTGGTCTTGGCATTTTAAACTTACGCTAAACCTTCATTCACCGAAAAAATATCACTTTCTCAGGCTCTAAAACTCTTTGTCCATGTGGAAATACTTGAATATTTCATTCATATCAACTTTTTGATTCATTCATTTTGGCAACGTCGAAAGGTCCAAGAAAAGCTTTTAATTCTTGTGATTGGAAAAACGTGGGCTACTTTGACGAGCTGAACTAGTTATGACATTTAATGACATGCTTATAGTAACCTGACACTGTCAAAACTCATTAAACAGTGTCAAATAGTCACTTCTCTTTGATTTTTGGGAATGTTAAATGACAGTTTAAGATATTAAATTTGACAGTTAATGACACTTTACAGCGTGGTTTGTAGTCAGGTGTAACTATTAAAACTCATTCAGCGCTAATATACAACTGGAATATGCAGATTAGTTGTATTTGTTTGATAAATCGTATTGCAAGTTGTATTTATAGCTCCCTAGAGTTACATTTAACAGTTGTGACATTAACAGACACTTTTATATGTTTTTTTACGTCTCTTGACAGCTGTCAAAAATCACGCAGCTGTGACGCAAAATTTCCAATTTAAAATAGTTCTACCATTTGGATAAATCACTCTGCACATGGTATTTACAGTTTTATGGAGCGAAATTTCAAGGTTGTGACGTTAAGTGACGTAAGTATTAAAATTTTGACAATTATGACAGCTGTCACGAGATGTGAGGAAAGTTTGAAAGTGTTTCCTAACGTCAGAACTGTCAAATTTGACTCCATGGTGCTGTTAACACATCTCACAATTCAATTTCTCAAAGAAAGACATCTATTTGGCATGTGACACTTTCAGGTCACTGATGAGTGAGTTTTGACAGTTATGACAGCTGTCACGTGACGCAAACAAAGTATTAAAGTGTTTCTTAACGTCCCAACTGTCAAATTTAGGTTCTATGGAGCTTTAAACACAACTTCCAGTGTAATTCCTCAAATAAGCAACTATTTGTAATTTTATAGTTTCTGGTCACTGGTAAACGGGTTTTGACAGTTATGACAGCTGTCACGAGATGTAAGGAAAGTTTGAAAGTGTTTATTAACGTCAGAACTGACAAATTTGGCTCCATGGAGCTGTAAAAACAACTTCTGGGTAATTCCTCTAAGAAACAGATTTTGCATTTGGCATTTATAAGCAAAGCATTCCTTAACGTCCCAACTGTCAAATTAGGCTCCATGGAGCTGTAAAGACTACTTAAAAGTGTGGATTCCACCAAAAACACCTCTACTTGGTCCAAATTGCATTGTCTGAATTGTTGCTTTTGATGTGCATTTAGTAGCGTTTTCTTCATTATTATTTTTGCATTTTATCCAAAACTAAATCTATAGGAATTGGCTGAACTAGCAATGGGCACCTACAAACACGTTGGTAGACTGAGAATGGCCCGTTTGGTAGGTCAGCAAGTGGCCAGTTTCTATTTACTTTTGGGAGAGACTCAAAAAGCGGCCGCTTTTCTCGGCGATGCGGTGCGCACTTTTGAAAACGACGGCTGGCACGAATTGGCTGCGCAAACGCAACTCAACTTGGCCGAATGTCACAAGAAAGCCAACGATACCAGAAAATACGTTCAAGCGTGTGCCGCTGTTTCTGCTGCGCTTGAAATGGATAATTTAATTAGGTGGACTTACTTTGATGAGATGCTAAAGTGTCTCCCAAAACTGGATAGCCTGCTTGATGTACCATTTAACGACATTATAAAAATAAGTAGTGTTCGGCTGTTAAGCGACAGTGGAGTAATGCAGGACTGCAATATAGAGGTGGAGCTTGTTCTAGAGTCAAATTTTCCTAAAGAATTAGTTTGTAACCGTGTGGCGATCGCTTTAGAACGAGAAGACAAGCAGAAAGGTAACGTGCGCTTCCATCAAGGCAAATTGTTAACGAAAAAGGTGGTACAACCGCACTCTGTAATTTTTTCGTTGTGTTTATTAATCTACTGGATTGCAGGATCTTAAGTGGCAAGACCCATTTCTCCAGAAACTAAAAATTAAACGCACTTTGGACTACAAACAGGACAAACAACTTGCCACTTCCGGGATAGCATCCAAATTCACACAGTTACAAAGAAAGGACAGCGCGCCGGCTCATCATAAGACTGATTTTAATTTTTCCTTGGAAGTAGCTGAAAAGCTGGTATTTGTGCGCACACACATGACTTTCCAATGTTTGTAATGATTGTTTTTAGCCGTTTTTACTTACACCTGGAAGCAACTTAATTAAACTGACTGGACAAACGTCAAGTGTTGGCAAATATTGTCTGGTATCCGTAGCGGTCCATACGGCAGACAAATTACGTTTGATTTCGCCCCAATTAAACCCTCGTTTAACTGTGGAAGTTAAGGAGGAAAGTCCTTCGGTTAGATTGTACAAACAGGCAGCACCTTTGCTGTCCGGCATCGAACAACACATGAATTTAATACTCACGATTGGGAGCTATCCTATTGAACCGGTAAGTGATGTTATTTTTTTTTTTCCACAAATTATTTGTTCTTTCTTTAAATTCATTGTTGTCGTGCGGTGTAATAGGAAACTACAGACCAATAATTCTAAAAGTGCCAGAGGCCTCTACAAGTGTTTTTAATCATTCTAGAATTGTTTTAAATTGGCAGAGGCCTCTAGGACCATATTGAATGTGCCAGAAGCATCTAAATGCTACTGAGAACCTTCTAAAAAGTGCCAAAGTCCTTTACAAGTGTCTTAAACGTTCCCGTTACTGCTTTAAATTGCCAGAGGTCTTTAGAACCATTTTGAAAGTGTCAGAGGCCTCTAAATGCTACTTAAAACCTTCTAAAAAGTGCCAGAATCCTATACAAGTGTCTTAAATCTTCCCATTAGTGTTTTAAATTGCCAGATGCCTCTAGAACCATTTTGAACGTGTCAGAGATGTCTAAATGCTATTGAAAACTTTTTAAAAAGTGCTAGAGGCCCCTAGAACCATTTTTAAACTGTCAGAGACCTCTAAATGCTATTGAGAACCTTCTAAAAAGTGCCAGAGTCTTTTACAAGTGTTTTAAATCTTCCTAGAATTGTTTTAAATTTGCCAGAATCCAATCCATATCACATTTAATCACCGACATACGTATTTTGCTGGTGATTGTGACGCGACAGTCAGAAGTCACTGAACAGACTATACCAGCCTTCTCAAAGATCTTGGAATATTATGCAAACGGCTAACAGATTGTTTTATAATATGCAACTTCTTCAGTCACCGTCAGTTTGGTTTTTCAGTTCACAAATCATATTCTTGAACACAGAAAATGGACCAGAAAAAGGTATATTTTTGGACTAAAAAAAAAAACAGGATTTTTGGACTAATGTTTACTGGCGTTCAATTTTTTAGACTATAGGTAGTGTAAAACTGATCACTCAATTCAAATATTTTTTTATTCAATTAAACACTGGTAACAGTCCGAATTTTCGAACTAATTTAATTCTAAAAATTAGTGTTCAAGACTAATATCGTAGCATTTAATGCCAAAATTGTTTAATTTCATCATTGGAGATTCAGAAACTTAACTTTTACTATAAAAAATAGTTTAAAATTCGATTTTTCAGTCTTAAAGCACAGTGAAGCGTCTAGAAGTCAATTTAATACTGACAAAGCGTGAAATGGCATGTTTAAGCCTATGGAAAATGTAAAAATAGTTTTTTAAGTCTGCTATGTCAAAAACTTGGTGAAGATAACCCTAAAACTCGATTTTCCAAGCTGAAAGCAGTTTTAAAGCTCTAAAAATAGACCAGAGTTCTAAGAAAATGAAAAGCAACTTAACTTTTACTATAAAAAATAGTTTAAAATTCGATTTTTCAGTCTTAAAGCACAGTGAAGCGTCTAGAAGTCAATTTAATACTGACAAAGCGTGAAATGGCATGTTTAAGCCTATAGAAAATGTTAAAATAGTTTTTTAAGTCTGCTATGTCAAAAACTTGGTAAAGATAACCCTAAAACTCGATTTTCCAAGCTGAAAGCAGTTTTAAAGCCCTAAAAATAGACCAGAGTTCTAAAAAAATGAAAAGTAAAGTAAGAAAACTTGAAAAGTTAATCTTCAAGTCAATTTTCATGAATCTAATGTCAATATCCTGTATTTAAGACTATTTTCTAGACTAAAATATTGAAATGTATTTTCAAATTATGAAAACTTACTTCAAATGCAAATATTAAGCTTTTGATGTCACTTTTCATTGGTTCAGTCACTTTTTGGTGTCCCAGCTAATTTTCAAAGTTGAAATGTGTGAATTTGTAGTCAAAATTTCTAGATAAAGTAGTTTTTCATGGCTACATGTCAATTTTCACTACTAAAGTTTTTCAACTTTTCTGAAAACTATAACGACTGACTACAAAGACAGTTTTTAAGCCACAAACAACTTTTTCGACAAACGTCATTAACATCACATAATGAGTATTAATTTCATATGTATTTGTTCTAAATTTGATTAAAATTGCTCCAGCGGTCTGACAGTTATGACAAAAACCGATTTTTTAAACTGAACTTTTATGGACTGCATTTTCCTTGAGAAGCATTTTTCAGGAAAATGGCATAATGTATGTTAACTTATTTTTTGATGGGCTATCGAATGGTTGACATTTAAAACTGGACCACCCTGTATATGAATATGATATGAATGTCGCATCTTTATTTATTTTTAAAAAAGCTTATTTAACAGCAACACAAGACATAATTGTGTTTCAAACAACACTCACTGAAAAAAATGCAAAATATATGCGTATTTGCATGTTTTTCAACTCACTAGACGATTGACAGACGAAAAAGTTTTAAAAAGGAAGTCAAAAAGTTAATAATTGAATTAGAACCTTTTTTAGGAGATGATTGTTTCTGTAGTAGTAGTGCATTTTGGTTATTTTCTGTAATCTGAATATCTGTAAGCACAGTACTGTTATTTACCTGATTTCAGACTGCTAAAGTAAAACTAACGTCGTCTCCTGGCTTAACTCTTCAAATCCATCCAAACCAAAACTTGACCAATAGTCTAGAAATTGAAGTAGGCAATAAACCCAGGTTTTCCAGTACAAAAATGACGGTCAGAGTTCTGGCCGATCTGCTTACCAAGGACCATCAAGGTATAACCACTATTCCAGCAATATTAGAGTTAAACAAAATGTTTTAATTTAGTTACTATTCACGTGCCATGGGTTCCGAAACCCGTAATAGTCGCTCTAACATTTTCATCCCCGTTGTCCACCACTTGGCGTCTGTGCTCCGTGGACGAACGTAAATTTGTCCAAGTCAACATTGTCGGTCATTGCGTGGACAATTTGATTGTAGAGGAGCCCAAATTGAACTTAACTAACATTCCTGTTAACCCTAAACACTGTGATTCTAGTCTGGTATTTACAATAAATTGTCTGTCAGCGTGTGTGGTTTCAGAAAAAATGAGTTTTGCAGATAATTTCTAATGGCTTAAGTTACTCATTTTTGTGGGAGCTAGTCTTGGCTGAAGTAAATGCAAACTCCGCTAAAGCTGAATTTAAGTTACAATACAAACTGAGTGAACCGGACACATACAAAACGTACCAGTACTACTTTGATGTTAGTGATTTTAAGGTTGGTTTTTGTGGTTTTGGAGGATTTTTTTTTAAAGTTTTATCAACAGACTTTGTACGTGCTGGATGCCACCGTGGAACCGGCAAAAGGAAACGAGTTTTGTCGCGTGGGTGTGGTCTGCCATTTACACTTAACCATTTCAAGCCGCGTTCCGCCCACTGAAGTTCTGGAAGTGTCCTCGGTGATGTACGAAGTTTTGGCGGAACAAAGCGTGTGGGCGGTATGCGGCCGTACTGCTGGCGTGGTCTCCTTCAATGAAGTTTTGGGTAATCATTGTAACCAAGTGAAGAAGGTTTGTTTAATGTGAGTTTCAGAAGACGACTCTTCAGAACAGAAAGTTGTATTAGACGTAATGCCGCTTACTAGTGGTTATTTGCCTTTTCCTCTAGTGAGAATTTCCAAATACATTCCAGGAGAAACGTCAGGGACAGGTATGAATCTAAATTGTTTTTTTGGTAAAGGTAATTTTGTTTACGAAGAATTTACGGAAAACTTTCCAGTTATCAAGATTTTTTCTATAGAATTCTCTACTCATTTATAAAGTTTTCTATTTACCACACCACCACAGTTCTTTTAAGAGCTATTGTTTCTACGCTTTTAACATTTAGTTTTCAACCTCCAGTTTGTAAGTAATTTTTTTTAGATAAAACTGGAAAAGGCGACATCCATCCAAAACTAGAACCATTCAGCACCGGACAAGTTTACAACAGAAGCAAGGGGAAGCAGGTGCACGTTATTGCAGCAGTAACAACCGGTGATGGGAATCCTTCTTAAAACTGTGCTGTGCGTTGATTGCCAGCTCCTTATTATGGAGTGTATATGAGATTAATCTAAGTTTCACGAAAAGCCAATTTTTAATAGACTTTTGCAGTGAATCGTGCCATTTATTAGCAGATGTCGGGGAACGAAACTGAGTATAGCATTCAATATTTGTATACTGAAGGGTTTATGGGAATGATCAGTTTTACAAAAGTATACTCTTATTATTTGGAATTACATCACGTTTTGTGCAATATTTGAATTTATTTTTTCTGGTAAAAATTAGCCGCTAAGGCCAATATTTCATACGTTTATTTTTTGATGCAGTACATTTTTAGCCGCCCTGTACATTAATTTGTAAATATTATTTCTTGAATAAATGGTATTTATTGTTTGTTAAGTCTTCAGTGTTTTTCTGGATCCTACCAGAGGTGGTCTTAGGAAAAAAATCGAAACCAAATAAAAATATGATATATTTTTGCCTTTATCGTTACGTCAAGTTAACATATTCAAACGTACTTTACAAAATACCAAGACAACTCCACTACAAGCTAAGCAAACGCCGTTGAAACCGGCGGAATTATCGAAGATCCACGTCGTACTACCGTCTATCTAAATTAATAAAATACATCTGAAAAAAATAGGCGGCAATGAGCTTTCGACGCGAAAGCTGTATAATTTTACACATTTTCACCGACCCCGCGATCAATTACTGTTTTTTTTTATTCACGCAACCAATTTTAATTTAATAGAACTGTCTGACACATAAATTAAATGCTAAGGTGATTTAAAAGACTATACTGGACCGTAAACAGTGAAACTGAACAAAGAAGGGCAAATAGAACTGGAAAGAAACTCATTCGGTTCGCGTACTCTCTCAAAAAAAAATTAACTGAGTCTATCTCTCTCCAACTTAACACTACTCCTTAGCCGGAACTTCGATCACTCTGGGCTTATCGATAATTCTTGCCGTCCTGTTGCCTTTCTCTACAATACCGATAATCCACGCTTGATAACCTTCTTGTTTTTCAATGTCTTTGCAGTAGGCTGCTGCTTGTTCTCTCGGCAAACAAATCAACAATCCACCAGAAGTTTCCGCCGAATGTCCTTGCAGCAACTGGAACATGTTTCCGCAAGCTTTCGCCACCGCCGCCATTTTAGCAATCACGGGCAAGTTGTGAATGACAAAAGACACTTCGTTTTTCTGGTGAGACGCCAAGGTTTGGGCGTGTCCCAGTAAACCAAAACCCGTCACGTCAGTGGCGCCGTGTGCGTTGTATTTATGCATTAAACGGCTGGCAATCCTGTTCAGACGAGCCATAGAGTCCATCGCTCGATGGTACGCTTTGCGAACGTCTTCCTCACTGACAACCAATTTTATTCTGTTCCAACGTTCTGGTTGGTCGAGCCATTGGTGCGCATTTACCGCCACCTGTAATCGACAATTCGTTAACACAAATTTTTAAGAAATTAAATTCTGATCTTTACCTGTGTTCCTAAAGGCTTAGTCAACACCAATACATCCCCAACTACCGCATTGTCAGGCACTATATACTCGTTTGGTTGCGCAACAGTTGAGGCCACGCCCCCAATAGTGCACCAAGGATTTACCACCGTTTGACCCCCTGTAACAGTAGTTCCAGCTTCCAGAGCTGAATCCTTAAAGCCTCTCATGATTAACGGGATGACGACGTCTCTTTCTTTTTCAGTCATCTTAGTGCTGACACCAAGCAACATTAGCATATTGTCGCATTCAGTCACTCCCATTGCGTACAAATCGCTTAAGACGTTAGCGCAAGCAATTTTGCCCATCATGTAGGGGTCATCAACCAATGGGTAGAAAAAGTCCGTGGTTTGGACCAAAACCAAACCTCCATGGCGTAGAGGAGTAACCTGAAGCAAAAATATTGATTTTTACAGTGCTTGGTATAGTCTACAGAAGTCAGTTGGCACAGCTCAAATTATGGGGTACCAAATAAAGCAAAATTTGTGATTGCTCCCTGTAGAAATTTGCATGGACTTAATGTGTGGCTGTCACCAATAATTTTGAGTATAACCACCATAAAGCTGTTTTATTGGTCAGCTTCATAAAAATATATTTTTAGTTTGTCTCAGAGTGGAAAACAGTCCAGTAGAGTTTTTATTAAATTATCATATTAAAATATAAATAATATTGTTTAGGGTGTGTTTACTGACACTTAACAATTCTTGGAAATTTAATAATTAGATTGTTTATTAACATGATCAAAAAGCAAAAAGCCAAATTTTTATCAGGCTGCCCATTTTACCACCATAATTCCACTTTTTTGAGTAGTTTAAACTGACTTTCTATAGACTATACTTCAGTCAGTACATTTTCTTAAACCTTGACATTCCTATATTACTACATTAAGGCACAGTTTTGTATTTAGAGAATTTTGTTTTTGAAGTTGATGAAATAAAAATAATTGATTCTGACCCAGTAGTTAGACCAGAAAAAGTTAACCATAATTATGTAACATTTGTGACTAACTTGTGATTTTTACTAGATTTTGATTTTAAAGCTTACTGGGCCTTGAAAATGTGACAACCTTGCTTATAGTGGTTTAGAAGCAAATAAACATTTTTGACATAAGCAAAACAAAAATCTATTTTTTGTAAAATTGTTTAAACAAGTAGCTCAAAAGAGTCAAAACACTGACCACTCAGTATATTGGTTTTCCCATATTTTATATAACAATGCACCTGTTGGAAAATGAGTCTATCAAAGAGTGAAATAAGTAAAAGTAACAATTGTCTGAAATTCTCTAACTCTAAAACACATTTGTGATTTATAAGAAACACTTGAATTAATTTTGAACTACTATAACCATCTACAGGCAACACTTTTCTGTGATTCACAGTAAATCAATGCAAATTTTGCTTTGCCAAAATATAACCATTTGTACAGATTTTTTGCAGAAAAGAACAAACCCACCAAAACTGTGTGTTTTTACTGTAAAATTGTGTAAGTAGCCAGGGCTTTTTATTAGCATATACAAATTTAAAACTGATGCAATTGGATAAATGACTGATTACCAGAGGTTTTCCTCTAGAATACAAAAATAGTTTTTGAAGACTGCAATTACTGTATTTATGTTTTCCAAATAGACCGCTTTTTGTAGAAAGGTGCCAAACCCAAAAAATGCAACTGAGTAATCAAGTTTTAAGTGTTTTCACAGTAATACAAAAAATATTAACACAATAAATTTCTTTTATTTTTGAATATTTAGGAACAAAGTTGTTAAAATAATAATGTTTTAGTATACCTACATAACTCACAAATCTCTTTGCAGGTAAACACTTTTTCTCCAGCAACTGCTAAAGATTCCTTTTGTTTATACAAGTGTAACATAATGGTTTAGCTTAGAGCTAGTTTAGTAATTGTAAGAACTTATCATTAGTGTGTTTCTTCTAATCTGTATCACCAAAACAAACTTTTTTTGAGGAACCTGCCATATCAAGTTAAATAAATTAAATCACATGAATCAATGAATCACCATGTGGTATCTGACTGACTGTCTCATATATTATGTCTATGCTGATAACTGGAAGAAAATGGTCAGAAAACATTGCAAATTAGATGGCAGGTTGGAAAAACATTAGATGGTATGACAAATTTGGGGGTAATCACTCTTTATTGGCAAATCTGTGAGATACCTAGATGTGAAAGGTTAAGTAGAAAGTTAGTACTGATCAAACTAAATCAAAATTTCTCAAAGTATTTCACCTACACCACTTTAAATTGGTTAATTCATTTAAGATTTAACCAAACAGAAAATTTTGATAAATACCAGAATGTTTATGCTGTAGACTTTATTGCATTCTTAGTTGTCCATTCAGGCCTAAGTAAACCAAATAACATGTAAATTGAAAATGAAAGTGTTGACCCCACAAACACAAACATTTAAAAGTGAGGTTATTGTGAGTATAATGTCAAGAAGAAAAAAAAACAAAACAATAATGAACCAACAATGGCAACCGGCTTACCGAACAATCAAGGCCAATCCCGATGCGTGGAATGGCCATATGCATGAAGTGATGTTCATGGTCTCCTCCACTGTTGTAGTCCTGCTGGAGGCCCTCCACCAGCTTGTTGAGGACTTCCTGTGGTACTTTGCAGCCTCTGCCTTTCAGATCAGCAAAACGTGTCAATCTAAAGCTGGCTTCCAAATCGTGAGCCAGGGGGTCGAACGGCCGACGTAGTGCGAGAGCATTTGGATTGCCACCGAGTTCCAGTTGTACAGCACCCAAGGCGTCCTGCTGGACTCCAGTAACTTGATAATCACCCATGCCGGCTTTTTGTTTTCTATTCAAAACGCGGTTTAAACTCCTACTACCGTGTTAAAAACGCTGACTTGGCGCGAGAATGGCAGTCAAACGCAGCCGACGCTCACAAAATGGCGTACGTTGCCACTGCACTATGGCGGAAAAACGTAAAGCGCTTGCGCAACGACCATACTCGACGGCTATTGGTCCGGTGTATTGACCGGAGGTTGCCAAAAGTTTTCTAGAACATTCGCTGGCTATTTTACATATAACTTATTTTCTAATTCTTGCAGGAATTTTAGGGTAAATTTCAACGATTTAAAGAAAATCAGCTTGGAAAATTAAGTACACAACCGCAATACTGATCAGCTTTATTAGGAAATCCTGATAAAACCAACATTTCTGAAAGTTGGACGAATAGTAATTCATTCGCGGTGTTGCCATTTGCTCAACCATTCCCATAACATTTTAAATTGTTTCCTGTATTAAACTAATTTGATTGCCCCAATAAATTCCAAATATAAGCCTAAAATGGTTGATTGAAAGATAGTAACTACCAAACGTAAGTCATAAAAATACAATAATTGTTCTAGTACGACTGTCTTTTCTCGAGTCACACCTCAAAATTCTTTGAAAATCAGGACAATGGAAACTTGGCAATGTGGGTTTACCTTAGCAAGCGGTGTTGCCAGTGTCGCAACCATACCACAACCACAAATACCACAAAGAAAAACTCAAAAATGTTTTTTTAAAGCAACCTCTACTGTATATTTGACCGCTACCTCCCCAATTATTTTTAGATAATTTGTAACTTTGGGAAATTAGTTCATTAGTTAAGTTAGGAATATTATAATAAAAGTCTACTTTGGAAACACCGCCTACGAGAAAGTGTCAATAATGTCATTACTGCGAAGTGTCAATGTCAATTTGTTTATTATTTCCTTTTGTAAATTTACAATTTGTTGCTAAGTAGAATCGCGTTTATAAATTTGTTTCAATTAACTTTATTTTGTAGTTTTGTGGGTAACTTCAAAAATAAGTAAAATTGTACTATTGAATATCATGTCAACGACCGACTAAACAATACGCCAAATTTCTATACAAGCCACTGGTTTTATCATGAGTCAAGCCACATCCATAAACAGTACTATCATCAAAATGGTACAAAATTTAAAAGAAACTGGTAATTCCTTAAAAGACACTCCACTAAAACGTTCACTCAGCTCAAACTCATTTGAGAGCACCTTTGAAGAACAAACACCAGTGAAAAGGTTCAAACATGAAAACAGCCTCAACTTGTCCTATGTGGGATCGCCAAGGGAGATGAATCGTCTTAGGGCCGATCTTATTGAAGCCCGCAACACTATCATTACCTTAGAGGGCCGAATTCAACATATGCATGGTGTACAAAAGGAAATGAGGCTGATGTTTGACAATGAAACTGAAGACCTAAAGCGCCAACATGACTATGACCGAAAATGTATAGAAGAGCTGGAAATGCAGTTGCAAACTGTGAGAAAGCGTGAAACTTCACTTAAAGCTCAACTGTCTGAACTTAATTCAAAGTATGATAAATTAAAAGCTAGTAGTGAAGAAAAAACATTTTTACTTGAAAAGGAACTAGCTGAAGTGAAGGATGATTCACACATGGCAAGTTCTGAAGGAAATTCAGAGATTTGTAAGTTGCAGAGGAATATTAGGGAGTTGGAAACTATGTTACAAGCTGCTGAAGAAGATGCTGATGCTCAGAAAAAACTTGCTGCTGAATTAGGTAAAAACTTGTAGTTTTAGTTGTAAGAGTTAAATTATTCATTTTTGTTACAGGCAAACAGTTGAGTGAAAAAAGGTCTGTTGAAATTGAGCTAGAACAAAAGAAATTGGAGTTACAGAGAACAAAAAATCAGTTACGTTTATTGGAGAGTGCCAAAGAAGATTATTTGGAGTTTCAACAGCAGGCAAAGGTAATTTTCATTGCTATTCACTGCTAGTACTCACTTGGCTAATTCTTTGGTAATTACAGTCACAGGCACATAAGTTAGCAAAATATGTAGAGCTGGAGAAGGAAAATGCCCAATTAAAAGAAGACTTTGCAAGGTTGAAACTTGACTCTAGAAACAAATCCCTGCTTGAGGAGGAAGTTTATGATTTAAAAAGTAGACTGAGCAAGCATAAGGAGTTGGAGAAGAGACTATCTGATTTACAAGTAAGTATGAAATGATATTTTATTTTCCTTTATTTATGCTATAAATGTTATTGTCAAAGTTTATTACCAGTTCATATTGAATATGGAATATGGTAAATTAAAAATTGCAAATTTATCTTAGATGACTCTAGAATGTGGAAAATTTTTGAAAGTGGAAAAACACTGTGAAAATTGCAAATCAATCTTAGATGAGTCTAAAATTTCTAAAGAATCACACAAAAACACTTTTTTAAAATTTTCAAATGGCTTGTCTAGTTTTAGGACACTCTGATAGTTTTTAGAAGGTTTTTGATAGCATTTAGTAGCCCCTGGCTATTATACACGATTTTTCTAAGGTTTAGGACACTTGTAGAGGTCTCTGACCATTTTGAATGATTTTTCTTAGAATTAAGACATTTGTTGAGGCTTCTGGCCATTTTAAACAATTTTTAAAGGTTTAGAACACTTGTAGAGGCCTCTGACCATTTTAAATGATTTTTCTAAGGATTAAAACATTTGTTGAGGCTTTTGGTGATTAGAAACGATTTTTCTAAAGTTTAGGACACTTGTAGACCCTTTGAACAATTTTTGGGAGGTTTTTGATAGTATCTAGATAGTTCTGGCCGTCATAAACGATTTTTCTTAGGTTCAGGACACTTGTAGAGTCCTCTCACAAAGACAGTCAGCGACAAAATCGATTGTAAAACCATTGGAGTGAGAAAATGACAGTTTTAAGCACATTTTTTGAATACTCATTAAATTTCCTATCTGATAACCTAAAAAAAACAGTACAAAATTGAGTACAGCCAGTTTTAGGATGTTTTCAGTACTATTTAGAGGCTTCTGCCAATTTTAAACAGTTTTTGTAAGGTTTAGGAATGTTGTAAAAGCCTCTGACAATTTGAGGAGGTTTTTGATAGTATTTAGAAGCCCCTGGCTATTATACACGATTTTTCTAAGGTTTAGGACACTTGTAGAGGTCCTCTGACCATTTTAAATGATTTTTCTAAGGATTAAGACATTTGTTGAGGCTTCTGGCCATTAGAAACGATTTTTCTAAAGTTTAGGACACTTGTAGACCCTTTGAACAATTTTTGGGAGTTTTTGATAGTATCTAGATAGTTCTGGCCGTCATAAACGATTTTTCTTAGGTTCAGGACACTTGTAGAGTCCTCTCACAAAGACAGTCAGCGACAAAATCGCTTGTAAAACCATTGGAGTGAGAAAATGACAGTTTTAAGCACATTTTTTGAATACTCATTAAATTTCCTATCTGATAACCTAAAAAAAACAGTACAAAATTGAGGACAGCCAGTTTTAGGACGTTTTCAGTACTATTTAGAGGTTTCTGCCAATTTTAAACAATTTTTCTAAGAGAAGTAGTAGTCCATTTTCTTTCAGTGGAGTTGTACAAGTACAAAAGGAAAGGGAACACTTCGATCGCCGCTGCCGTGGATGGTGGATTTTTTAGAATTTATCTTTTTTTCCATAGGGTCTAACCCAGCCCTTAAAATGGGTCTAATTTTAATTTTAAGTATTTTGTTTAAATAGGATGTAGTGTCATTTTTTTTTTTTTCTCCATTCAGCTTTATTCCCACTTTTAACAACCTTAAATTTTAAACCTTTACAACATGGGTTTAGTCTCCCCTTGTAGAAAGACAGCCCGCCTCTGACAATTTTTGAGCTCCTGAAGAGGTTTATTCCGATAGTATTTAGAAAAGCCCCTGGCGTTATACACGATTTTTCTAAGGTTTAGGACACTTGTACACCCCTCAAACAATTTTTGGGAGGTTTAGGAATCTTGTAAAAGCCTCTGACAATTTTTAGGGGATTTTTGATAGTATTTAGAAGCCCCTGGCCATTATACACGATTTTTCTAAGGTTTAGGACACTTATAGAGGTCTCTGACCATTTTAAATGATTTTTCTAAGGATTAAGACATTTGTTGAGGCTTCTGGTCATTATAAAAAGCCTAGTAGAGCCCTCTAACAATTTTTGGGAGGTTTTTGATAGTATCTAGATAGTTCTGGCCATCATAAATGATTTTTCTAAGGTTCAAGACACTTGTAGAGGCTTCTGCCAATTTTAAACAATTTTTCTAAGGTTTAGAAATGTTGTTTTGTTGTATTTTAGGAGGTTTTTGATAGTATTTAGAAGCCCCTGGCCATTATACAGGATTTTTCTAAGGTTTAGGACACTTGTAGAGACCATTTTAAATGATTTTTTCAAGTATTAGGATATTTGTAGATGCTTCTGGTCATTTTAAAAATAATTACGCTTTTAGAACAATTGGAGAACTTTTTGAAAAACGGAAAAAGAACCCTAAGCTAAAATGGCAAATTACAGACTGAAAATCAATCTCAGATGACTAAAAATTCTAAATAATCAATTTCCATAAAAAAAAACATTTTTGAAAATGGATCAATAGTGTGAAAAGTTATATTTATTTTCATATTTTGTTTGTAGGCTCAGTATGACCAAGCCCAGATGTACTTAAATGAATGGAAGGCAGTTGCGAGAGGATTTTGCGAAACTACTGACAGCGACGCCGCTTTACCGCATTTGCTACGTTCTGCTATTGAGAGACTACAGCAGCAAGAACTTTCTCTAACAGCCGAAAAAGTTGAGTACGAAACTAGCTTAAACAATGCTCAACACGCGGCAAAAGTCGCCAAAGCGGAACTAGAAAAAACACAAAGGTTAGTCAGCGATTTGAAATCAACTGGGGAACAAAAGCAAGATTTAATCCATCGATTGAGAAAGAAATTAGTGCTGGTCAGTCGCGAACGAGACAGTTATCGACTTCAGTTAGATTCATATGAAAGGGATTTGACTATGGTGGCCAGTAATGGTGATATTGGTGGAGGCGTGATGATGCAGCAAAGTCAGAAAGAGCGTATTGACAATTTGGAGAAAGTGGTCGAGGGTTATCGTGATTTGTTGGCAAAACTGGAGAATGATCTTCAAGAAGCCCAGCCACAACTCAACAGTGATTTGGTTCCTGTAAAACAAGAGCAACTTGCTCGGTTACAAGACGATAATTCCAAGTTAAGAGAGGAAAACCAACTGCTGAGAGATCAGCGCGATCGTTTGGAAATCCAACTTGAATCCTTAACGGAAGGTCAAGACACTTTACAGGGTGGTCAAATAGTTCATTTGGCAATCAATCCATTGGCAGAATGCCTTGGCCAACGACAATCCCAGCTTGAAAAAGTACAAGAAGAGAATTTGCGATTAAAAAACAAATTGAAAAAAATAGAGGAAGGAATTGAAACCAGTAAGCTGGGCGACGTGACGATTTGTCCGCAAGAGGTCGCCTCGTTGAAAGAACAAATAAAAGAGAAAGAAAAACAGTCGCAAAGAATGGTGGACAAATTCAAATCGTCTTTGCTGGAATTTCGCAACGTGGTTTACATGCTATTTGGCTATCAAATTGACAGACCGTCTGGTTCGAGCAGCAGGTACATCTTAAGAAACATGTACGCTGAACAGGAGGATGACGTGATATGTTTTGAGGTTAATCAAGATGGCGATTTAAATTTGTTGGAGAATGAATTTAGTGGTACATTGGGCCAGATGATTGAGTTGCATTTGATTCATCAGAAATCTGTGCCGGTGTTTTTGAGTGCGATTACCATCGATCTGTTCAATCAGAAAACGATGACCAAACGATATTGAAATATTTATAGCGTGTAGTTTATTTGGTTGTAGTTATTACCTTTCAGTTAAAGTGAATTCAATAGAAACTGATTTTTAATATTTTTGTGGTAATTAAGTGTGACAGAATTGTACAGTAGTTTCATTTTTCTCAATAATACTTATTTCCTAACAATGCGCTTTATTATTTAATGAAATATGAAACTCAAATCAAAGTGAATTCTAACCTTTTTCTGAGCAATTTTATTTAGACTTGAAGTTATAGAAGCTTAGCAATTTAACTAACTTTGTTGAAGATACAACAGTTTGCAGTAACAAGCTTTTAGAATGTTCTAAAGCTTTTGGAAGCTTCTGAGCTGTTTCAGGAGCATTTGGAAGCATCTGAAATCATACTTCATGAGAACTTAGAAGGTTTTAGGACAGTTTAAGCAGCATATTGAAGAATCAGACAGACAGAAGCTTTCAGATTGTTGTGAAATCATCTGAAAGCTTCTAGACTAGTTGGAAGCTTTATTCAGACTGTTCCAAAGGCTTTTGGAAGCTTCTATACAGTGTGGTCCAAATTGGTGATGCATGTATTGGGATTTGGGATAAATTCTTATGGCCGCCTTCAAGATGGCTTACAAAGTTATCATCCATATCTCGGAAACCAATGACGATAGATTTTTTCTAATTACGTCATCGTGTTCTACGTAAAAAAGTGCCTTAATAATGTCTTAGTTTCAAAACTCTTTTTGGCTTTGTTAAAGAGTGTTTAAAATGCAGCCTCTGACGTTTTCCCAATTTTCCGGAAAACGGAGAAAGATAATTTAATTTGGAAACCGGAAATAAGTTTCACATTAAATTCTCTAAAACTTTCCCCATTGAACCGACTCTGTAGCTCTTACGGTTACAGAGATCCCAATACATGTAGAACCAATTTGGGACACACTGTAGATACTGTTTTGAAAGCTTTTGAATTTTTTACTATTTCAGGAGCATTTGGAAAGGTTTTGGGTAGTTTAAAGAGCATATTGAACGTTCTGGATTCTAAAATTATTAGAAGTTTTTAAACTGCTCTAGAATCATAAGAAAGCTTTTGGACTGTTTTAAGATTTTTTGAAACTTCTAGATTAGTTGAAGAGCATTTGGAAGTTTTTGGACTATTTCAGGGGCATTTAGAATGTTTTAAGACAGTTTAAAGACAATAAAATCCAGGGACTTATAGCATTTTTTGCATAAACAACTCTTACTTAACTCAAATTTGTGATAATTCCTTTTCAAAATGAAGAGGAAAGTCATAATGCAATATTTCAGTAATTTCGAAATCTGGGGATTACTACCGACATGACCAATCTATACAAAATGAAATCTGAATAAGTTTTTCGGTATCTTGTATAGTTTTCAAAATATCCGCTCCAGAAAGTCGCCTAACGTCTGATGTCAGGCTTGCAGACATTCAAGAGCAGATATCTCGAAAACTATAAAAAAATATCAAAAAACTGTACTGAGTGAAACTTGTAGCAAATTTAATCAGCTTTTATTTTGTATAGAGTGGTCATGTCGGTAGAACACACAGTTTCAGAGATATAAACAATAAAAATCCAGAAAGTGGCAAAGCTACACAATTACAGAAAGAGGAGGAGAAGAGTGGTGACATATCCATCATTTTGTTAGGTTAGGTTTTGTTTTGAAATTCAAACAAACTGTCATTCAGTCAGTAACGTTACTGGGATTTATTATTTTGTTAACTTAATTCTTGTTTATTGTGTTTACTACAGAAATTTTAACATTATTATAGTATTTAAATATGTTTTAAGGTGATTACATTCAGGCAAACAATTTAAGAAAGGTATTATAATCATTCATTAAAAAACTAGTCTTGTCAAGCCAATTCACTTTCAGAACAGTCTCAAAATGGAATCAAGAGAAGACCATCATTTGGAACTTAGGTCAGACACAATCAGCACTGTAAACAGTTTTAGCGGAATTGTATCAATCAGTCACAACAATGCCAATAAGTTTGTAAAAATGAAAAGTTGCATTGCTGCTATAGAGAAATATAGTCTCACTAGATCCTCTGATGAACTTATAGTGATTAACCGATTGTTGCAAGTAAGTGTGGTTTTAGTTACCTACATACATACTACAACTGGTGCATTTTAAGGCCCTCAGTGTAACCTCAGACCTAAGTGTTTTTGATCCCCACACTAACATTGCAGGGAAGTTTTACATAAGTGTATTAGATTTAATGAAAATCTTAGAACCAAGGTCTTTGACTACATGGTACTGCATTGACATGCTTTTGAATGCGTGTAAAAATACTGCCGCCAAACAAGCACTTTTGACTATTTACCAATTCCTGCCCAGTTTGTCTCATATGATGAGTGATCAATTAACTGCAGAGAAAAAAGCTAGTTTACTGAAACTGATGCAAAGCATTACATGTGGCATGAGGATTTACTGGCAACTGCCTAACATGGCTCATTTAATAACCACTTTGTGCAAGTGGATTGATGGGCAAGATTCTGAAATTTGTGCACTTTCTTTGGGTGTTTTAGTCAATTTGTGTTACAAAAATGTGTCCAGTACATTTATTTTGCAGCACAACATTGATTTGAAGAGGTTTATTCGCAAATGTTTGGCTTTAAAGGTACCTAACTTTCAAGCAATGATATTTTAAACTTATTATAAGTTTTGTGTTTGTAGGGTCCTTATGTAGAAGTGTATGTCTGTTTTATGACAATCATCCTGGAAAATGTGTGTGGATATATTCCTGTGGTGGTTGTGTCCACTTTGATTCATAATGTTTGTGCAGCAGTTTTGGAGGCTTACAGGAGAAAAGATGGTTTGGTCCTAAGACAAATTGTAGAGTTTTTTATTGAGTGGGTCAAATCTTCAAGTAGTGTACTCACTGGTTATAACAAGTACAGGGAACAAGTGGAGAGTATGTTACAGGTAAGTTTATACTTGTGCAACAAAATTTCAATATTTTTTTCATCCTAGATCAAGTTTGGTTATTTTATGATAAAATAGTTTTCTGTAAATTATTCTCCCATAAATTTGAATTTGACACACTATACATTTGTCCTTAAGGTCTTCCTCAAGGATTAACAGGCCACAAAGTGACAGAATGCACCAAAGTGCTATTTTTGATTTTTCAAGTGAGCATAGCTCTCCTATTTATTTAAGGAGCTATCCCAAAGTGTTAATAAAGAAAGTTGTAGCAAATTTCATGCTCTACACGATTGCATTTAGATGTTATGACCTTAAGGTCCTCATCAAGGAGTTACAGGCCAAAAAGTGACAGAATGCATCAAAGTGTCCTTTTTCAACTACTTGAATTTTTCAAGTGAGCATAACTATTATTTGTCTCCAAATAAATTGTCATTGATTTTAAGTAAATAATAAAGTAGTAAAAAAATAAAAATAAAATTTGACTTTTTTGGCTTTTGTTGTGGAATTTTTTTGATATTTTTTACCAATTTATTTAGTAATAAAATGCTCAACTTTGTCTCCATTTTATTAAAGCCTTATCAACTACAGTTTCTGAGATAGCATTGCTATAATGCATTGAATCTGTAACACCCTGTATTAATGTACTTTATTTAAGAAGGCAGTAATTAGCTTTGAAACTGTAAAATTATTATTTAACCACTCACTTATTTTTTATTTAAAAAACATATACAAAATAAGAGTCTTGTAGATATTTTGTCTATTTTATATCTAGATAGTTGATTAGCATACATAAAAATAGTATTTAATAACTATCTTAAAATAAAGACACCAATTACCCTGTAGTTATTTTCTGGTCTTAAATGGGATGAATTAGAATTTTACAGGGTGGTCCAGTTTTAAATGTCAATAATTCACCATTCAATAGCCCATCAAAACATAAGTTAACATACATTATGTCATTTTCCTGAAAAATGCTTCTCAAGGAAAATACAGTCCATAAAAGTCCAGTTTAAAAAATCGGTTTCTTGTCATAAACTGTCAGACAGCTGGAGCAATTTTAATCAAATTTAGAACAAATACATATGAAATTAATACTCATTATGTGATGTTAATGACGTTTGTCGAAACTGTCCAGTGGTGTAAATACAGAAAGAGGGTTTTAATTTTTCTGCCTTATTTTTAGTTTTTTTTTACTTGTTCAATTTGACAAATCAAGTATCTCTTATAAAATTCTGATTTGAAACTTTGTTTATGAGATAATTGAGTTATTACGTTCAAAGACCCAAAACCAACCCAACCCAACTTAAAAATTGTCTTGAAAACGGTGAAAATTGGCTTAAGAAGCTTAAAAAATGTCTTTGTAGCCAGTTTGCATAGTTTCCAGACAAATTGAAAGATTTTAGTTTTGAAAACTGACTTATTAACCAGTAAATTTACTTTGAAACGGTGAAAATTGTCTTGGGAGGCTTAAAAATTGTCTTTGTAGCCAGTTTTCAGACAAATTGAAAGACTTTAGCCTTGACACTTGATTTGGAAACTGTGAAAATTGACTTGAGAGGCTTAAAAACTGTCTTTGTAGTCAGTCGTTATATTTTTCAGATAAGTTGAAAAACTTTAATAGTGAAAATTAAATTGTAGCCATGAAAAACTACTTTATCTAGAATTTTTTACTACAAATTCACACATTTCAACCTTGAAAATTGACTTGGACACCAAAAAGTGACTCTGAGCCAATGAAAAGTGACATCAAAAGCTTAAAATTTGCATTTGAAGTAAGTTTTCATAATTTGAAAATACATTTCAATATTTTAGTCTTGGAAATAGTCTTAAATACAGGATATTGACATTAAATTCATGAAAATTGACTTGAAGACTAACTTTTCATTTTCTTAGAACTCTGGCCTATTTTTAGGGCTTTAAAACTGCTTTCAGCTTGGAAAATCGAGTTTTAGGGTTTCTTCACCAAGTTTTTGACATAGCAGACTTAAAAAACTATGTTTACATTTTCCATAGGCTTAAACATGCCATTTCACGCTTTGTCAGTATTAAATTGACTTCTAGACGCTTCACTGTGCTTTAAGACTGAAAAATCGAATTTTAAACTATTTTTTATAGTAAAAGTTAAGTTTCCGACTTTCATTTATGAAATTAAACAATTTTGGCATTAAATGCTACGATATTAGTCTTGAACTAATTTTTAGAATTAAATTAGTTCGAAAATTCGGACTGTTTTTTGTTTTATAAATTTACAAAATTACTCAAAATATATGTCAGTCCTTAGCCATTCAAACATCTTTAAAGTTATCAAACAAAACTTTCAGCTGATTGAAGACTCTGGTACTTCGGTGGATCCAGAAACACTCGCAGCTATGCTGGATTTAATAAATTTCTTTGTGGAAACCGAGGTGCCGCAAATATCTTCTCTGTACCCGCAACTGATTACTTTGGCCTTAAAATGGATCCAAGAGAGTACCGCGTCCTACAGGGCATTGTCCTTACTGAAAAACCTTGTTTTAAGCGCTGACAAAAACGACGACAACATTCTAGAACCTTTAATGGCCGGCCAGAAGGTGTTTTTACTGATATTCAACTCGGCTCTCGACGAAAATGTTATGGATCAATCTGAGCACGTTAAAAGGCTAGTTGAGAGTGGTGGTTTTTTGGTATTATTTAACCGAAGGTGTGCAGGTTAGGTGCGATGCTGCAATTGCTCACTGCGATGATCCAGATGAAGGCTATCGGTCAACAACTCACTCGGGAATTACATCAAGATGTGGTGAAGCATCTTTTCCAGCCATTGTTGGGTGACGGGAGTCCCCGATCAAATGAATGTACGTGCAGTGAAGAGTCCGTTAATTTGTATATTTACGCTTTGGGATTGGTTGGCAAATTGGAAAAGTGCGACAGCAATTGGATGTGTTTACTTAACAGTTTATTGCAGGAGCGGTAAGTGATTTTTTATTTCCTACCGAAACACTGGAGAAGTTTCGTTCGTCTGCTAATTTCAGGCAAATTCACTCTGTCATCGCGCAAGCACTTTGCAACAGCCCAAAACAGGTAAAAAAACTCGCTTTGGAACTGTCAAGTTCCTGTTCTGACGGTGTGGCATCGGCTTTAGAGAATCTCCAATCAGTGATGTCTTCAGGTAAGCTTTAGCTTCCAAAATCTTTACAAAGTACATCAAATCTGGACTTGTAAAGGGACTAGCGCAAATGCAAGCGCTTCCAGTGTTACATCACCCCCCGAGCAGAGTTTTAGCGTGATTCCTCTAGGGCAAATCGAACGTTTGGACAATATTTTGTCTGTGATTGAGGTATTGTTGGAAAATTCTATAATTACAGCGAAATGGAATGATTTTTTTAGAGCTTAATTTCGAAAAAGGAGATTGATAACTTGGCTATTTCTGACTTGATGGAATTGTACAATTATAAAGTTTCCAACATTTCACAAGCGGAACGGGCTGCTCAGGTCAGTTTAGATGCTTCTAACAGGTTTAACTCTCATCTACAACATCGGTAAGTATTCCTTAATTTTGAGATTTTGTTATGAAAGTAGCTCTGTTCAGTGACTTCTGACTGTTGTGTCACATCTCATTTCATTAGACAAAGGATATGTGTTTTATAACATGATAATACCAGTTATTATTGATAATAAGTCAGTTTTTTGGTTAAAAGCTCCTATTAGACCTCTAAATGCCTTTATAAAACTGCCAGAGCCGCCTACAAGTGTCTTAAACGTTCCCAGAATTATATTGATTTGCCAGAAGTTTCTAAGACAATTTTGAAAATTGAAAACCCTCTAACAAGTACCAGAGCTTCCTACAAGTGTCTTAAACCTGCCCTTAACTGTTTTCATTTGCCAGAGGCCTCTAGGACCATTTTGAAAGTTCCATAGACCTCTAAATACTACTGAGAACCTTCTAAAAAGTACCAGAGTCCTCTACAAATGTCTTAAACCTTTGCATAATTGTTTTAATTTGCCAGAGGTCTCTAGGATCGTTCTGAAAGTTGAATAGACTTCTAAATGTAACTGAGAACTGTCTAAAAAGTGTCAGAGGCCTCTACAAGTGACTTAAGTTTTCCTAAAATTGTTTTAAATTGCCAGGGGCCTTTAGTATCTTTTTTGAAAGTTGCATAAAATCAGAATCGTTTACCAGTGTTCTAAGGGTTGTAAAAAAAAACGAAATTCGTAAACATTTTTTAGATTGACGCGCCTCACACACGAACACAACCAATTACAACAAAGTACAGTTTTTACCACAAAAAAACTGGACGACATCAGCAAAAAAAATCGCGAATTGTGCGAAGAAGTGCGAGCGTTGCACGATCGGTTTGAGGCAGAAAAGGGACAGATTAAAGTGTTACGAGAACAGCTTAAAGCGAAAGAAAAAGCCTTAACCGAGTGCGAAGCCACCCTCAAAGACACTGAACAGAAACGAGTCAAGCTGCAGCAATGGTTCAACAAAGTTGAGGAAAACTGTCGCAGGCTGGAGAGGAATGAGGTCAAAAAAGATGAGATTATTGAAAAGTGTAATAACAATATTAAAACTCTTACTTTGGTAAGTCGGTTGTTTTGGAATTGGTTTTATCGTTGATTTTGCGCTGTTGCAGCAAGTAACCGATTTAGAAAAGTGTTTGAAGGAAAAAGAGAAGATTTTGGATGAGACCAGGATTAGTTTGAGAGAAAAAACTATGCTCTTGGATAGTATTACAAAAATCGCTAGTTCACAAAGTAAAACTTGACAAAGGTAGGAATTATGTGATAAGATTTATTATGTCTGGCGCTCAAGACTGAATAAATGATACATTTAGTATACAGAGTGTGTTGATTTCTGAAGGTATAAAAAACTGTGTTAAAGACGTCACAAATACTGAAAATTATCTTGTTTGTGACCTTATTGATGAACAAAAAACAAAACTTCACCATTTTTAATCCTTTATTTCTCATCAAAGACTAACTTTGAATAATCTTTTTGTCTCCACCCCTTAGAACATCAATATAGGGAACCTTTATCTTCTGGATATAAAAAGTAGATAGTCACATTTCCTTTACTTAAATATACGGTTTCTTCATGTTTTATCAGTAATGTGGCAGCTATTCCATAAGCCAAACATGGTAAACCTATCAAATAGACTTGCTTAAAAGGTATAATCTGGCAAAGTTATGTAACTTTACCTAAATTAATAACTTTGATAACTCTAAAAAACGTATCCTCAATACTCAAATCCTGTTCTTTTCGTTTCGAGCAGTGGTACTTAATATAAGGATAACAACCAGTTCTCAGAATGTGGTAGTTTGAGCTGCCTACTTTCCAGTTAAAATGTGATTTTCCCCATTGATCATCGTTGATACTGCTGTACTGAAATGCGTTTAACAAGATTATTGGCAAAGTAAGTTTAGAAATAAGGGAGCAAACTACCTTACTTTAATGAAGTAGGAAGTCCAGGGGGGCTCTTTACACTGTCTTAAATAGGAACTTAGGACTTCAGAGGATGTTGGTAAGTTGAGTTTTCTAGGAGCAATTATGTTTTTATACAACTTGTGTAGCATTGTTTTAACTGTTAATCGCTGTGCTTGTAGAATAAAGAAAATTAATTTCAAAAACACTAAAAACCTCACATTTTAATTTGAGTACAAATCAGCTGATTATTTCATAATAATAAATAGTCTGGTTTAGTATATCCTTGTCAGACTAATTAATAATAGATGAGCTAGACAGAGAGCAAAACTGATGTTGGTTCAGTAGTAGGCAGTTATAGCAACTGTCATCAATCAATATACTGTCAATTATATTCGTTGTCAAATATGTCAAAACAAAAATCAACAATGGCCGACGTGCGACCATCCTGCGACGTTCAACAAACTCCTACTAAAAACAACAAAAGGCATTAATTAACTGTAAATTAATTAAACTTCCGATCTGCGTGCATTTCAAACTTATTAAACTGTGCCTGAATAAAGTGTGAAGCCGTGACGGCGCTTATAATTAAGGACTTAAACGCAGACCGTTCGCATACGTGGGTGCGGATTGTGTGTGTATATTGCCCAATGAACTGGTTATTATTGCGTTTTCCCACAAGTTTCACGGGCTGCTTTTTGCACTCACGCCTTGGCCGATTTAACACTTGATATACGCGAAATCCGTTAATGATGGAAAAAGAACAGGAGCTGCTGATTCCAATTTCTTCTGGTAAGTTCTGCATTGTTTCTTGTACCCCCCTATTTAGGCATAAGTTTCCAAAAAATCAAGGGTTGTTTTACCAATAAATAACATCTATTTAAGTTTGTAACTAATTAAGGTGCATTGTTTGTTCAAGACCTAGTTTCATACTGACCAAGTTGCATTAAGATATGTAATGTGATAGTACACTACAAACACATCTAAATGAATGTAAATCAATTGGTATTTTCCTTAGTAGCTTTAATGTGGAGTGTTGTGTACTAAATGGAGTTTTGTCACTTGATTCTAGGTTCCTAACTAGATTGCCAATAAATTATTGTGTTTTGAGTGATATTCTTCTTGACAAATGATGAATGTCAAACAGTAAAACTATTGCTGGGTTTATATTTATTTTAGATTTATCACCTAAGATGTAAGAAGTTAAAGTGAGGTTAAAACATTAAAATATGAGGACCACTTTATATATTCACCTAAGATTTATCATGATAAATCTTGCATGAATCTTAAATGTCAAAAAATAAATAAAATAAAAAAGTAAATATTTTTATTACAGATTAGTCTGTTATCTAAAGTGACAGACATTCCTCAGGTCAAATTACTATTCCAGTGCATTATGTTATCTGGGTTACTTTGAACCATCCACTTTTTGACTTTCATTACAAATTTGCATTGTGCAGAGTTTTCTTTCAGAATACAATTTACTCTGAGAACCTCTTTTATTTAAAATTCTGTTAAAGTGCTTTTTCAATTGCATTTGTTATTCTGTTTGTATAAAAAGTGTATGGGTAAATCCCAGCTCTAAAGTTTAATTAATAGGCAGCATAAAGATCAAAATTCAGTAAATAAGTATAATGTTTATACAATCAATTTTCTTCTGGTACTTTTTGATCAGCTGTAAATGAGTTGCAAGAGGGTTATAATAATGGATAACATAGTGTGGTGGTTATGGTCACAAGATTTAATTTTTAGGCACAAATAAGTTTTAGTCAATTTACTGTTTGATTCACTGACCTTTTGAGTGCAAAACATAACATTTAAAGTGTTTAGAGTTCTCTTAAATGTGGCTGTATAATAAGTCATTAATAATCCATACTTTGGTACACTTCAAGGTGATCAAAATTGGGAAAGTGATGAGGCTGTTAAAAGATGAGTTTAATACCCAGTTTGATTATAAACTACCTGTCAGTTAAAAATTGGACATGTTGAACCTGTTTGTAAACTAATTTTTAAGATAGAGAAAATAAATGAGCTTTTACTTGTGTTTTCTTTTCAAAGGATTGATTTTTCAGGAAACCTTTCATATCATATAAGTAGGTATAGAATATAGAAGAATTTTGTCTGGCATTGGTAAATTGTATTAAATTGAATTGACACCCGTCCTCGTCCATCCTCATCATAAATCTAATATTAAAGGGGCCTTGTAAAGGAAATTAACTGTCTTTCAACCTATTTTTTAAGTCTCATGTTATCAGTTGATGGACTGGAAGTGAAGACATGATGAACAGATGGAAAAGCATCAGGAACTTTCAATTCATGTTTATTTTATTTGCAGACTATGCTGATTTAGACAGTGTTTTTTGTCTTCACTAATAATTTATGGAGGGACTATTTACTGAGAGGAAATTAGTGAAAGTGAAATTTTAAGCAAAATGTTTTCTGGTTCAAAAATAATTAGCAAAAAATATGTTTTTTATTTAGACATCGCATTGGTGATCGTCTAATCCACCGGTTGCGTTTCCAAACGTCCTAAGGGCGTCCAGCTAAGTCCCAGGAAACGTCGCGACGCCAACGACGCGCGTTTGGCATCATCGATCGACGCCGCTGCCGTCCAGGCCTCGACGTTCCGACTCAGTGCCGTTTCGAATTTGGTCCCTGTCGCGTCTGGATTTTTCCGCCAATTCCAAACAAGGGAGAGATTCAACACTGAGCCACTTGTACAACAGGTATTAAGGATGCTGTTGCTGCTTGGCTTCGTTTTTGTTTGGTTTTCGCTTATTTGTATTGTGTATTTTGTTGATTTCCACTCGGCTTGATAGTTGTTTTTTTTTTGAGAGCTTGCCTTTATTTTTGCAAAAGAATGAAATGGTCCATTATTGAAATTGCTGATGCTGTTTTGAGTTTTGATATTCCGCTTCTACATTAATACGTAGGCTTATCCAGAGGATTACTTTGTTATCTGAATTATCTATAAGACTTCTTGGGGTTTTTGTGTTTTGCCATGTTTTGAATATTAAAAGTTGCTTTAGAAGTCATTTATGAATTTGTTAGTTTGATGGTAAAAGTTCATGTTGAAGACATTAGGTGACATGTTTTGGTTTTGTAGTTCATCATAGTAAAGTTAGTTATGTATACTATCCAGTTGCAAGAAGTATATAAAATAATGTTTCTAAAATGCAAGGTTTTAGTGATGTTCAAATATCTAATTTGATATTCCTTGTAAATATCTTTGATTTCTCTGATAACTTATAAAAAGTGACTCATCTTTTATTACAAATGTAAATCACCAATTTATACACATTCTCATAAGTTTAATTTTTCTGTATTCCTGGCACCTAAGTGATACAGTATTATCAAAATATTTTGAAGTGCTATTTAGCATCCGTTAGTTAAATAAACCAACAGGCTTACAGGAGGGTCATATAACTTATCCAAATTATTTATTTCAAATCCGCATTTATAAGCAAACGATTTCGCATGTGGGGAAAGCAAGAGAGATTATTCTACCGCTACGTAAGTTTAACGGGAAACGTGGAAATTTTTCCGCATAATTAGAAATTAGCTCAAACAAGATAAATTGCATCCTTCCAGTAATTTTTTCAATTTAGATCGTAACCTTGGCCCTTCAGAAGGGACACATCGTTTAGCCCAAATTCGGTATAACCTCGGCTGGCACTCTTAAGGGAATGCCCCCATTAACCCCTTATAGAGTGGTTATGTGAACGTATATCATTCTGGAGAAAATTGAAACCGTGTTGGCGCTTTTCCCCCTAGATAGCCTTGAAAAACCCCTCTGCAGAGGCACGTTCTTGACCTAGTTTTTAGCACAATAAACCTTCTCGACAAGCTCTAAATTCTCCAAATAAATGTGGGCAATTTCAGTTGTGTTGATGTCTGATTGCGACGATAAATGTCTAAGGTTATTTTGGAGAGACCAACAAAATTGGATCGATCGGGGATTTTTGATAGGTGACTGGATTTGAATTCGGGAAGAGAATGTTTGCTTGATGAGCCATCGTTTTCGCGGGTTTACCTTTAAATGTTTATATTATTTCAACCTTCTGTAAACTATTAAGTTAATGCTTAAAACTTAATTTTATTAAATCATTCTTCCAGCTATTTGTGGGCAGATAAAAACATCGTCTGCCAGTATTTTAAATATTGTTTGAGTCTATAGTTTGTTATAATAGATGCTTTCAGCTAGGTATGCAGTGAGATCACCTTGTAATTTTTTTTAGCTTTTCTTGTGAAACATATTAGCAAAACGAAATTGGATATTTAAGTCTTATAAGCTTACAGACGGAAATATTGATGTGGTCTCTCTCAACAAACAGCTGAAAAATTGGATGCTAAGATCAATGTTTTCCTTGCCTGTCGTAAATTACCAAAACCTACGAAATCAACTTAAACAAACAAATTTTAATAAGGGGAACTTTCCAGCGAAAATGCCGAGAAACGGTAGGCGAGGAAATCCTTAACAATCGCTCATTGAATGAAGCTATTTTTAATTTTTCCAATTATTTGAACAAAAAGCTAATTACGCTTCACATTATTGTGAACAGTATTTTCGGAAAAGGCTAATATCGATTGTGAGTAGTCCGTCATTACTTTTCCTGGTTAATAAAACTCATAATTTGGCTTGCATTCAAAATGTTCAGAGGGTTTGTGTTTTTGTTTGATGTTCTTAGTGTTTCGCTTTTGAATGCTCAAAATGTGAAAATGATAGTTTCTAATTATTTACTCATTTATGATTTATGACCGTTTGGTTTCCTTGGAAAAAAGTTGTTTATAGTCATATTACATGCTTAAGTACTTTAAGCTGGGGTTTTTCATTGGAGTTTAAATATTGAAACTTTTACTGCTGTTTATCCAATTTTTGAAATTTTGCTTCAGTTTAAAACAATCTGCTAACTTCACCATTAGAAGCAAATATTATGTTATGCCCAAGTTTGTAAGATACTAATAATTACATAAAACTTGTACAAATCAAACAATATTATTGTTACGTTATAAATGGAAGTTTTTAATTCCTTGGAATAGTGTAGTACTGTTGTGTTATTTGTAACAGTAACGCTGTAACAGTCTTTGTTGTGTTGTTTAAGTGGTAGCCAAATTGCAACAGTTGTAGTTTCATTAGTGTTGATGCATCGTTTACCGGTACTTTCCCACAGGATTCATCTGATAAACAAAATTACTTGAAATTTGGTAACTTATTTGCACGTTCGCCCACTTGTATACTGGTAATAACGGTCAAAAATAGAAGACTACCTTAATTTTCATAATGGAACGTACTAGCTATAAAAGCACCCACATCTTATAGGTTTTCTTGCTAGCATAATTCTATATTGAATGCTTTGTTTGTTTATATTGAAGGTATACTAATATCTAGACTTTTTGCATTAGTCCGATGAGTAATGAGAATTAGGAACAAATTTGTTTAGACGTTAAATAGTCTAATCTACGTAATGTTGTTTCAGATGAATGCGGCGGAAGTGGTGGTGAAGCGGATAGCGACGAGGACGTCGTCACCGACTACCACGCAGAAACCGTCGCTTTTGAAAGAGACATGCTGCCGTCGACCGCACCGGCCCCACGGCCGCCAACCGGCCCGCTGCCCACCATCAGCGTTACGCCCCACTCGCCTGCTGCCGCCCCCAAAACTTACGCCGTGCTGGAAGACAGCTTACACCAAGTTCGAGAACTGCACGAGTCCGTGCAGCTTATGAGGAATGCTACAGCAACGGGAGGTGGTACGTACTTCTGCATTTTTCTGGATTCTCAAAAGAGCAAAAGTCCTCTAGTTTCAAGCCACGAATTGATTTAGGTTTTTCGCATAATTCTCGGGAGTTTGCGGCATTTGCTTTAAACCCGTTACTAGCACAAATGGCCAGACTGAGCTCAAGTTGCCCAGTGTTAAATGAGGCAGGACATGAACCCGAAGCCTTTGGTGGTTCTTTAGGTTCCTCACCATTACATCAACCGCCTAGTAGAAAAGGAAGTGGTAAGTGCTTCCTTATTGATGCACTTTAGCGTCTTAACAAACGAAAATAAAACAGGAGCGCAAGATTGGTTGTCGCAACCGGAAACTCAAAGACGAAAATCGTGGACTGCCTTAGAAGATCTGTCAAACACTGGAAAAATGAAACACGCCAGACAGAGAAGGTGCATTCAAATTAACAATTTAAGCTCAAATTTAAGGGTTAGTTTTAACAGCATTTCGTTAAGCTCAATGGAATCAGAAGCTGACGAATCATCTTTGATTGACAATGTTGACGGCAGCACGGCTCGACTATTAGGACCGGACGCTCCAGTGATTATCAGACACCGCACTAGGGCTTCGACAGGGGGAGCAAGTACTCATTCGCTCAACGAGGCTGACCTACAGGTTTGCTACTTTTACAGCCCATTTAACCCACCATCTATAACAAAAGTATTTACAGAACGACTTTAACAAACTCAAAGCCAAAAGGGAGGCAGAACAGATGAGGCTGCTGCCCCAAAGATTACCGCTGCAGAAGTCGGTGTCTACGCCATCCATTATCGCGGTCAGAGATTTGGCCCCTGAACCTGTTCTGAGTGGCGCCCAACCTACTTTACCCATGTAAGTGTTTGAGTTTTTTAGCTAAAAAGGGAGTATTGCTTTCAGTGAGCACACAATTTTTCACCATGTGTATTTTTTTGGCTTGGTTTTGACACGATTTTTGGCACTATCCAACTACTATCAAGTCTAAAAATTGCGAAATTGATTGACATCAGTTTTTTTGTATTTTTTTACATTTAAATAATCAAAAACCCCAGAATAAATATAATCAAAACAACAACAAAACGGTAGTGCATGGGCTTAGCTTAATCCGTCTAACAGGGGCAGACCGAGTGGCACTGAGAGCGAAACGGAGGAGGAAGGCAGCCGATCTGGTCACATCTCACACTACAAACAACACCTGCACGAGTGAGTATTGTTTTTTTAATCGAACAAGGCAAGCCTATTGATTTAGTTCATATTTCAAGTCTAATGCAGGTTTTGGTAAGCCGCATGTGCTGTATTTGCGTAAATTACAGTTTGTGATTTACTCAAATATTGCATATGTGGACTTACCATTAGGGAATGACACTACGCTTCTCTGACTTTTGTGTTAGTGCTTTTGCAGCATGTTTGGTGTTTTTTTTCCTTCACAGTGTTTCGGTTCAACATTACTAATCATTAACTTTGAAACTTGCAGTATTCCATACGACCGTCATTCGGAAAAAAGGCGAAAGCGAGGCAGCCTTTTCTTCAGAAAGAAAAAGGTATAAACTTCCGGCCAAATTAAATCAAACTTTACTTAAAAGTCATCCTACAGGATAAGGCCAAAAAAACGTCCCCACATTTATGGGTGTCCGCCTGTTACGGTTCGTCCCATATATGCGACGTGTGCGCCAAACCTCTAAGCAATAAACCGGCTCTCTATTGTGAAAGTAAGTTTGCACTCTTCTAATTGTGAGCTTCTAAGGGTTGCTTTGATTATAGCTTGCGGAACGACGGTACATCAAAACAACTGTAAAGACAATATCGTCGAGTGTGTAAGCGTTAAAATTAAAAGTGCTAAGGTAAGGCAACTTATTTCCTAAATAAACATTTTTATGAGTTAAGTATTGAATGCAGAGTGCCAGCAAGTTGTCCGGATTTACAGTCCCGTTAGCGTCCGGGAAAAATCAGACGTCAAAACGCGGTTCAGGATCAACGCCAAATTCTGTTACTCCCACAAGGTAAGCTAATTGTCTACATTGTGTTTAGAGTTTCAATAATGTCTGAAACCGGTAATTTTGAGTGTTTTTTATTGAAAAAAATATTGGATTAATCAAAGAGTATAAATAACTAATAAGATTGAATTTTAGTAGTAAATCAACTGTCAGTTGTGCATTGATCTGGAACATATTTTAACTTATTTCCTATTTTGCGTGCCAACCTAAAACTAAATTATCAGGTTTTTATGCAGTCTCGGGCGTACAAATATGAATTTTTTTCTGTCTATATAAAACACGACAGATTTTCTATTGTTAGTTATGCTTATACATAAAGTTTCTTAAGCCTAAAATTGGATTTTTTTAGTAAAAAGAGATCTTTTGAAGTCTTAAACACCAATTTGTTGTAAACTAGACCGTAAAATCTAAATTTTGATGACATATAGAAGGTGATGAGTTTCAAAAACTGGAAACTCTGTAAACACTATTTTTTAAAACTATAATATTGTACAGTACAGAGTCCTAATTTTAACTGGAAGTAGGAAGAAACAGACAGTTGGTTAAATCTAGGCAATGGTACAGTCAAAATTTACCTAATTTTAAATGAATCATGTCTTGAATTAGATCACAAATTCTAGCCTACAAATGCTTTGAAAACGACTGAAATGACTAATTTTAATGATACTCTGAAATGATCAAGAAGTATGTTCATTCACACTCAAAGATCTTTTATCTCTGTTTTAGTTTTAGAGTTAAAAAAACTTTATATCAACATAAATTACAGCTTGGTCACAACATTTTTGACATTTCATTAAAATTACTGACTGATTTTCCAGTTTTTTGCGGCTATTAAGAGTTACTGGTCTATTTCCATTTAAAACCAATATTTTGCATCATATTTGCGAGGCAAAAATGGCCCTGTAAGTTTTAAAATGTTTTCCAATTCTTTTGGTTTTCCTAATAAGGACAAAATAGAAGAGATCTATTTAAATTCCTCTATCTACACATTAGTGTAGCAATCAATGATGACTTCTTGACTCTGTTTCTTTGAAAGAAGTAGAACATTTGCGATTAGCAATGGGGCGTCCCCCTTGTAACAGGACATTTTAAAACTTTGGTTTTTATTTATACTCAAGTCGCAGTAAATGATAATGTTTTTGATTAGACAAAATGAAACACCTGAGTCTTTTTTCTGAAAATCTTCCATTTCACGTGTTGTATATGTAAGAAAGAAAAATGCTAAAAACTGACATCATTTAAGAAAGGTAAAATTTCAACCATAGTCCTATCTGCAGCTTATGTTAACTAGGAGTTTAGTTCACTAGGCTCTTTTGTTTATTTTTCCCATATTCAGTGTTTTTCATCTGTGTATTGAACCACATTAAAAAGAGCCGAATAATTGTAAATTTAAAATTGATTCTATCTCGTTGATTCAATTTTATAATGTCTGTAGTACAACATACATGGCAAACTTATAATTAAGTTTAACTGCAGCATAACTACTGTCTCTGCATCTCCAAATATGATAACTTATGTTGATATTATTCTTGACAATCATTCTTGAAATATTATTTGCCTGAAAGATCGAGTTTGTCGAATCATCTAAAAGTGATAAAACCAAATTCTTGTACAAAAAAAAAACTGGTGTTACTATTATGTAGTCGTTTGACTTTGTGTTTTTTCGTTTAGAAGTTTATTAGTAGACAGTTGGCGATTGGCATGTAATACGTCGATAACTCTCGCGCGAACTTTCAGTCTTCCAGCCATCTTTTCAATCACTTTTAGGTGTTTGCTCCGCATACGAGGTGTTTTAGCATTTAGTTTACTCTCAATACCGTGGCCTGCAATTAAACTTTTATGTATTAAAAGTGAGTGCATGATTTAAGGTGGAGAAGAAGTTTTGGCAGGAAAGAAAACGGATATTTTGAGTTTAAGCAAGTGTTCGAAATGCCTCGTTCGGAACCGTTGGTTGCGTGTGATATATCCGCTAGAAAATAGAGTTTAATTAGGTGTATATTTGTATCTATTGTACATTTGGAAAGTCTAGGGCTCTTGCTAATAGCAAGTCTGATATAATCTTGTTGGTACTTTTTTGTTTTACTTCTCGATACTTTTCTTGTGAGCTTCAAAGTAAAGAATCGAGGAGTAAAGCAGTTACAACCAAGAAAAACATACATGTTACTCTACAATATACTACTGTCCTATTTCTTTCCTTCTTTATCCCTGCCCAGCTTTGTAGCTTTTGCTTTGTCTTGAATGTTGTTTTGTACACTCGCACTGATGCGTCAGGAATGTTTTTGTTGTGTTTCCAGTTGACTTGTGGTAATATTTGGATTTAGCGCCAAAAATTACCAAATAGTCCAGCACCCGAGGCCGGTAGAGTGACGTAATTGACTTTTTTTTGTCAGCCTAAGAACGTCATTTTGCTGGTCGATTGTGTATGTGTATTTATTCGTGGCTTGATTAAGATACGTGTTAAGTGGGCGTGGCTAATACATATATGTTCCCCACCCCTCCTTTTATAGGAGGAGTCAGCTGTGCTATTCGCCGTGGCGCAGGGTTGCCACCAAACTAGGAGTGAAGTAAGTCCCCTAGCCTAACCTCATCCTTCTCGAACGGCACCTGTCGATCTGTCAGACTACTAGTCATTTTTCTTTACGCACGCTCTTTTTTTAGTTTAGTTCATAGAGTGTGTGTGTGTGTGTGTGTTTGATACACAGATAACTTTAATGATTTTGCTTGTCTGCAGGGTATTTCTAAAATGTACAGCTTCCATAAAGTGACAATTTGTGATTGCACTTCATACACCTTATATTACCGAAATGTATTGTCAATTTTGCTTTACAACTAAGGGTGACTGTTTTGGGATGGATTTTTAATGTGTGACTGGTAATAAGCAGTTACCTATATGTATTTTTAAAGTCACCACACTGGTGATTTGTACGTTTTTTTGCATTAATTTAGCTTGATTTTCATTGCGATTTGTTTTATTTGAGACAGCTTTAGCATGGTTTTGCAGGCTCATTTCCTATACTGAATAGTTTTTTGAGTTGACGCCACCTGGCCACACTTGATCAATCACCCGATATACTTTTTGTTGTATTTCTATTCCATTTCATAGATACCTAAACTGCTAAATACCTGTCTGATTTACGAGGTTCTTCAGTGAAATTGTTTTAACTACTGTGATTAATTATTACAGCCAAATTCTGTATGACGACAAGGATAACGATCATGGTCACCACGATGCCACCAAGTAAGCTTTTTTTTGCAAAACCCTTCTCATTCTAAGTGGTGTTAATATTTGTGTAGTTTTGCGGATGATGTAGCTTTAGTCCAATCCGAATTTCTGTCCGATACCACAATCACAGCTTCGGATTTATGTTCGGACATTAGTCTCGGACTTCACGAGATTGAACCAGATTCATGGACGCCTCACGTAGGCAAAGAAATAGCCCGAAAACTTAAGGAGAAAGAAGTTAAAAGGCAGGAACATATTTACGAGTTCATTCTGACTGAAAAGCATCATTGTATGACTTTGCTTGTTATGCAAAAGGTACTCCTTAACACCTAAATTGCCTTTGATTGTTACATGCCGTGGTTTGTAGATTTTTGTGGACGGACTTCAGAAGTACTTCAATTTAGGTCCTAATTTGGAACGAATGTTTCCGAGACTGTCTGATTTAACTGAACTACACTTGGAATTGTTATCAAGATTAAGGCAACGACAGCGTGAAAGTCCTATTGTCAGTTCTATAGCCGATATTTTGTTAGAACAATTCTCCAAAGATCACGCTTCTAAATTGAAATCTGCTTATGGTTAGTATCTGTTCTGTTTTAAGTCATGAGGTAACAAAGTAAAATTTTAGGGGAGTTCTGCAGTCGGCATAGAGACGCCGTGGAAATATACAAGTATTACGTGCAGCAGGATCCGCGTTTTGGAGAGTTTGTCAAACACTGTCAGACAAATCCTTTATTGAAAAAGAAGGGTATTCCCGAATGTATTCTTTTTGTAACGCAAAGGTTGACCAAGTATCCACTGCTTATTGAACCGTTAATTAAGACCAGCAAAGACAATAAAGATGAACAAGAAACATTGCAAAAAGCTATGTCTTTAGTTAAGGAAATTTTAGTGGAGGTGGATGCTCAAGTTGCAGAAAAAGAAAAAGAAGATCGAAAACTGGATATTTACCACAGGATTGACGCTAAATCATTCACGATACATCGAGGACACAAGTTCAAAAAATCTGACATACTCCAGGGCAACCGATCGCTCAAATTTGAAGGTGTTGCCATGCTAATGCAGGGACGCGGGAAAATGCAGGTGGTCCTTGTTATAGTACTTACAGACGTGCTGTTTTTCCTACAAGAAAATTCCAACAAGTACAGCTTCTTCACTCCGGATAACAAAGTACTGAAATAAAAAAAAAACAGTTTGAAAGGGAAGTAACAAAGTGATTTTCAGGCTGGAGTTGTTTCACTGCAGAAACTTCTAGTCAGGGAGAAAGCTGGTCAAGATTCTCGGGGAATTTACTTGATCTCCTCCAATCCGGCTGAACCTGAGATGTTCGAACTAAAAGTGCATAAACCCAAAGACAAGCAGGTTTGGATTCAAGCTGTCAGGTAATAACTTCTAACTCAAAAAGTCACTTTTGTTAATGTCATAATTGTTGCAGAGAGGCTGTTCAGTGTTGTCCAGAAGAAGAAGAAGATCCTTCAACAATGTCTGCCGAAGACCGACAAGGATTACTGAACGCCAAGCAAAACCAAGTGAGGAACCTGATCGGTGAGTAAACTTTTCAATCTCTTTTCTCATCTCACTCACAAACTTGAACATATATGATGTAAAATTTTGTACATACTACTACTACATACAAGCATGTCAAAAAATCATTCACTGACTTCAAACGTAAAAATCGATGCTTAAAGCATAAATTATTGTTTTGTCTTGCTCTGTCGACGAACAGAAGCAGACGCGGATATCGAAGGTAATTTTTGCATGACAAGTTTCTTCCAAAGTAGTTTTATAAATGCGTCTCTTTGTAGAACTCGTTTGTTTTGCTCTTTTAAATAAATCTCGAATAACAAAAACCGGAACCGATGAGTTATTGGTTTGATCACAAAAGAAAAAAGATTGTCGTTTACAAAAATAAACTTATAAACCATATTTTGGGCATTTTTGGTTAATTGTATCAAAATAAATAGTCCGAGTTTTGCGAAGAGCGTATATTTTCGAACGTTTGCATGAAAATTATTTTCATAATCACTACTTTTTTAGTTGTTAGTTATATCATGCATGTGGTTTTAGGTACCCCCTACTTAGTAACAATAAAGCGTAAATCTTTGACTCTTTTCGATGGTAGTCGATAGTTTTCGCTAGTCGGTTTCGGTGGTGAGTTTGTCGGAATTTGTTTTGTAAATAACCCGCACTAAATGAAATGTTTTGTCGGCAATTGAAACTTTTGAAAATATCTAAATCACTTTGTTAGGCATATTTTTTTACTGTAAGGCAACTAAACTGCTCACGGAAAAGATCGGTACTGCAAGTTTTTTGACAATTTTTAACGGCCTTTATTTCTAATTTTGAAAGGCGGTTCTAGAATCAGGACCGTCATTCATTTTGGCTCAAAGTTATTTCGTCACATTCAGGGTAAAGAAAAATGCGATGCAAGTTTCTTCAATTCCAACTCAATGGCATTTGACAGCTGAGATAGTTTTAGAATATTCTTTCTTATGTCATTTAATGGGCTTTATTGATATTTCGGGACATATTTCTATTTGTGGTCTACAAAAGAAATTACGGGGTCTTTCCGAAAAAGGCGCACTTTTTATTAGTTTACCACAGCTACTGTTTTTAGGCATCAGTGCAATAAAATTTTAAGAGGCCTTCTTCTTTTCAGGGGCCTCTGGCATTTTTTAAATGACTCTTTGGAGGTTACTGACACTCTTAGAAGCTTTAAGCATGTGCAATGGACTTTTCAAAACCTCTGGCACTTTTAAATGACTCTTTAGAGGTTTCTGGCACTGTTAGAGGCTTTAAGTACTTACAATGGACTTTTCAGAGGTCTCTGACACTTTTAAATGACTCTTCGGGGATTTCTGGCACTCTTAGAGGCTTTAAGCATTGGTAATGGACTTTTTAGAGGCTTTAGGTGCTTTGAAATGATTCTTTGGCGGTTTCGGACACTCTTAGAAGCTTTAAGCACTTGGAATGGACTTTTCAGAGGTCTCTGACATTTTTAAATGACCCTTCGGGGATTTCTAGCACTCTTAGAGGCTTTAAGCATTGGTAATGGACTTTTCAAAGGCCTCTGGCGCTTTTAATTGACTCTTTGGAGGTTGCTGAAACTTTTATAAGCTTTAAGCATTTTCAATGGATTTTTCAGAAGTTCCTGGCACTTTTAAATGACTTTTAGAGGTTTCTGGCACTCTTAGAGGCTCTAAGCATTGGTAATGGACTTTTTAGAGGCTTTAGGTGCTTTGAAATAATTCTTTGGAGGTTTCAGACACTCTTAAAAGCTTTAAGCATTTGGAATGGATTTTTCAGAGGTCTCTGACACTTTTAAATGACTCTTCGCGGATGTCTAGCACTCTTAGAGGCTTTAAGCATTGGTAATGGACTTTTTAAAGGCCTCTGGCGTTTTTAATTGACTCTTTGGAGGTTGCTGAAACTCTTAGAATCTTTAAGCATTTTCAATGGATTTTTCAGAGGCCTCTGGCACTTTTAAATGACTTCGGGAATTTCTGGCACTCTTAGATGCTTTAAGCATTGGTAATGGACTTGTTAGAGGCCTTTGGTGCTTTGAAATGATTCTTTGGAGGTTTCGGACACTCTTAGAAGCTTTAAGCATTTGGAATGGATTTTTCAGAGGCCTCTGACATTTTTAAATGACTTTTCAGAAGTTTCTGGCACTCTTTTTTTAGCCATTTTCAATAGCGTCGAATTTACGTCAAATTTCCATCTCGCTCATTTCACAAGTAACAGAAAAAAAACGACAATTATTACGTCACTGCCACTAGCCCTGGGACCGACTTTATTTGAGATACTGTAAAGTTTAGACGTATTAAACCTTCTTTTATTTCCTGCGTAGATTCTGGAAATCAAGTAAAATACTAGGTATTCCATTTGAAAAAATACAACTTTTTTTACTTTTGGGACAACCTGTACATATACATCTGTATTCGTCCCAAAATCAAACATGTTTTAAAATTAAATAGCTTAGTCACAATCTTCCGTATCGAATAACTTGAATAACCCTGTATATAATTCTACAAAAAAACCGTCTTTTAATAACTATTTTATTCATTAAATTCAGTTCAAAATTGTCAAAAATTATGCTGTATCGACCTTTTCAGCATTTTAGTTTTTTATGGGATTGTGCACGACTTTTTTCTGATTCATTATTTGTATGGTTTATTGCCTGTAGCATCACTTAGTACGTCTTTTAAATAAAATTTTCTCTTTTCATATTTGCCCATACAGGGTGGTTCAATAATTCTACTAATTTATACAGTCTGAACTAATCAAAACTAAAATTCCACCTGTTGCTTGTTGGACAACATGTCAATTTTCCGGCTCGTAGGAACATGTAGTTTTATTTTTCGTTTCTATGGAGGTTTTTATGTTATCAACTGAGGTGGCATAAGAACCTCTGTGTGTTTATCACAATACTAAGTTTTATTATTGGCTAAAACTATCGCTAAATTTTCTATTTCCTATTTCAAAGTGACTTGAAAATGTCATCACTCTAAGATATGTCATGTTGTCTGGACCACCCTGTTATTAGCCGACATTTAATTTGTTTTTTTTTTTTGATAATAATAATTATTGTTCGCACCCTAAACTGCCGCTTTGTTTTATTACCGTTAAATATTGGTGGTTGTTTTGGACAAGTTTTTGAGGTTAAACCTTTACAGCTCTCCTGCGTCAGAACGACATAGAGCAAGCTCTTCTCCTAGAGGAAAAGATGGCGCTACAGTTGAAACTGTTGGCCGCGTCAGGGTTGGAACCTCCCTCACCGCCCACTTACCGCCATCTAGTGAGCGAGAGCGCTGACACCGGACAAATGTGGAAGGAGGTGTTGACTGCCGTGCAGGTTTGTTCAAAAATGACTCAGTGTGAGAATGTAAATCTGATTGGGAATCCAGGAGGTTAGTCAGTTAGCGAGTTCACTTTACGCTACCGGGACGAATTTGTCGCGTAGCGTTAGTTCGGCGGGCGAGCACCAGAGCGAGACTTACGTGTCACCGATTCTGCCCAAACGGGCGGAAACTTTTGGCGGGTTTGACAATAATCAAGGTCCCTTGTTGAAGCTACAGGGTAAGAAGCAAAGTACGGCCGGACCAACGCCGGTTAGCACGCCCGATTTCGAAAATTTGAAGCCTGGAGATTCAAGACTGTTTGTGAGTAGGCATTTTCTTTACTTTCGTCGTCAATTCAAAATTTAAAAGTTGTGTGGAAGAGTTATTACTAAATATAAAACTGAACTACTTTAGGAACGGTTGCCTTATAGAAATTGTGTGATAACGGGAAAACCTTTAATCAACGGCTCACCGGCCGGTGTAAATAGCGATTTACAACAACCCTCGCAGGGAGATCACCGCATACCTACCCCTCAACCTCAAACGCAATTGAGCGGGCACCCGGACGCTCCGGCTCTATTATCTTTGGGTCGCGAACAGCAATACGCCGCAATTCAGTTAAGTCACTACGTCTACACTTTGTTGTGTATAATTTCTCAGTTGATGACGACGAATGGAAGGTTGGTTATGCCAATTAATGGTTTATAAAGTGTTTAATCGTATTGCGTTTAGTTTGCAAGCTCATATGTCGAATACGAAAGGGGGGGACAAGCAATATCGACATAATCAACAGTTGGAGGAGCTGCGCAATTTGCAAGATAAACTGAGCGGTGAAAAGGCGTCTTGGGCGACTACCAAAGAACAGGAAGAAAAAGAATTGGAGGAAAAGCGACAGGAACTGTTGCGGTTACAGGTAAGCAACTTAACTCTTCTTAAAATATCTATATTAGGGCAAAAAAATATCATTTTGTTGGAAAAAAATGCTTAACCCTCAAATAACCGATATCTCTGGCAAGCAGTTTTAGTTTTTATTCTGCATATACGTTTAACAGTGCCAGAAACCTCCAAGGGGTTATTTATAAGTGCCAGAGGCCATTGAAAAATGCTAGAGTGTCTAAGAGTGCCAAAAACCTCCAAAAAGTCACTTAAAAGCGCCAGAAGCCTCTGAAAAGTTTATTGCAAATGCTTAAAGCTTCTAAGAGTTCCAGAAATCTCCAAACAGTCAATTAAAAGTGTCAGAATCCTCTGAAAAGTCCATGGCAAATGCTTAGAGCGTCTAAAAGTGCCAGAAACCTCCAAAAAGTAATGTAAAAGCGCCAGAAGTCTCTGAAAAGTCCATGGCAAGCTCATAAATCTTCTAAAAGTGCCAGAAATCCCTGAAAAGTCATTTAAAATTGCCAGAGGTCTCTGAAAAGTCCATTGTAAATGCTTAAAACCTCTAAGAGTGCCAGAAACCTCCAAAGAGTCATTTAAAAGTGCCAGAGGCCTCTGAAAAGTGCATTGCAAATGCTTAAAGCTTCTAAGAGTTCCAGAAATCTCCAAACAGTCAATTAAAAGTGTCAGAATCCTCTGAAAAGTCCATGGCAAATGCTTAGAGCGTCTAAAAGTGCCAGAAACCTCCAAAAAGTAATGTAAAAGCGCCAGAAGTCTCTGAAAAGTCCATGGCAAGCTCATAAATCTTCTAAAAGTGCCAGAAATCCCTGAACAGTCATTTAAAATTGCCAGAGGTCTCTGAAAAGTCCATTGTAAATGCTTAAAACCTCTAAGAGCGCCAGAAACCTCCAAAGAGTCATTTAAAAGTGCCAGAGGCCTCTGAAAAGTGCATTGCAAATACTTAAAGTCTCTAAGAGTGCCAGAAGCTTTGGAAAAATCATTTGGAATCACCAGAATGCCTCTAAATGTACGGGGTGTTTCACGGAAAGTGAGTTTTAGACGAGCTATCCCTATTCACTTTCGTAAATGCCAATAAAAGTCTCAACCTAACTTAATTTTTATCGTAAATGTTAGCGCATAATAGAAATGTTTTTTTTATGACATTTGAGTTCCAAAATACAATAAAAACTAAAACGACTTGCTATACTAGATATCTAAACTCGGATATTAAATGAGGTTAAACTTGGGTTTAGGAACAAATTAAGGCTGAACAAAACGACATTTCTCAACAACGCGAGCAGCTCTACCGTAAAATGGAAGTGCTGTCCAATCAGGGTTTATTAATATCGCCCAACGTGGCGTTTCCTCCTATCACGGGGCAGCTGGACGACAGCAGTAAGGACAGTTCCGAGGACAGCAGTCCACAAAGTTCGGACACGTCATCCGCTGCCTCTTCGACTACCAATACTGGCACTTCTTTGACGCACTCCAGCTCTAGCGCAGACAAACGTCTCAAAGAGACTAAATGGAGTAAAAGTGAGTTTATTACCGGTTGTATGATTCAAACCTTTGAGTTTATGTGGATTAGGTGGAAGCCAACCAAAACAACACCTGCCTCTAAATCTAATCTCCACCACCAATCAGCAGAAAGTATCCCAAAATTTACCGATAAAGCAACAAATTCCATTAAAATTAGCTTCAAGACTGAGCAGTGGCGGATCGGAAACCATGAGACAAGGGGGACCCCAACAGATTTTGCCTTTGAAACTGAGCCAAGATGAAAGAATTCGACGGACAAGCAATTCGGGCTACCAAAGACTGTCCGAGAATAGTTTCAGTCCTCCATCGGACGAATCGGTAAGTAAACCTTTGAAATTGGGAAGACAAACGCAAAACAGCCAGCATAATCGTTGTCAGACACCGACATCGGTGACCACACCGTCACATATACGCACCGGATCTAGTCCGGCCATGATGCAACAATCGCCACCATCTGCGGCCGGTTTGCCCGGACAATGTCAAAGTCCGCAAAGCGGCAGCAAAGCTGCCCGCACTAACACTTATCCGAAATTCCCAGACAAATTTAAGGTTAGAGGCGAGCAGCCTCCGTCGCAAGACGAGGAAGTGATTTATTTCTGACGGTTCTGGAGGGCCACCAACTATTTGAGTTCCCTAATTAAAGGAAAAGTGTGAAAGGCCAAAATGACGTGCCAACCTTTTTTTGGAGAAGTGTGTAATCAGATATCGTTTCGTAGTGAAATGACAAAGTTTGAGGGTTAATTTAAAATCAGAACAGTCACAAACAAGCCTTGCAAGTCCAAATAACAAAAATTGTTCTATTTTATTTCAATTCAATTACTTAGTAGATTTTAAAATATTTTTTGACTACCCTGTAAGGTGTTTATCCAAATACACGCTAAATTATTACTTTATAAGTGTCAGATGACTTTTTTTACTAGATTTTGAGGTATTTTGACCACTGTGTTGTACAATGTTTCTAAGGAAATTTGCAAATAAGCGAGTTTTCATAGTAAAGGCCAAATAGGCCTATTCCACAAATAAAAAGAATATTTTAAAATTGCTACAGCCCACTAAATTCTCCTCTAATCCTCCCAAAAGTTGCCAGAGATTTCTAGAAGTATTTTGGAAAGGCCAGAAACTATAAAAAAAATCTAAAAAGTTACCAGAGGCCTTCACAAGGGTCTTAAATTTTCCAGATACATTTTAAAATTGCTGAAAGCCACTAAATACTGCTGAAATCTTCAGAAAAATTCCAGAAGCCTCTAGAATCCTTTTGGAAATGCCAGAGGCTTCTAAATACCACTGAAATCCTCCCAAAACTTGCCAGACGCCTTTAAATACTACAGACATTTTCAAAAAGTTTTTAGAGGCTTCCACAAGTATCCTAAATTTTCCACAAATATTTTAAAATTGCTAGAGGCCCCTAAATTCTACTAAAATCCTCTCAAAAGTTGCCAGAGGCCTCCACAAGTGTTTAAATTGTCCAGAAACATTTTAAAATTGCTGAAGGTATAAATACTGCTAAAATCGTCCCAAAAGTTGCCAGAAGCTTTTTGGAATTGCCAGAGGCCTCCATTTACTGTTGAGAATTTCTCAAATATTTCCAGAGGCCTCTAGAATCCTTTTGGAACAGCCAGAGGCTTCTAAATACTATTGAAATCATCCCAAAACTTGCCAGAGGTCCCTACAAATGTCTTAAATTGTGCAAGAATGTTTTAAAATTGCTAGAGGCCACTAAATTCTACTGAAATCCTCGTAAAAGTTGCCGGAGGCCTCTAAATACTACAGAAATTTTCTAAAAAGTTACCAGAGTCCTCCACAAGTGTCTTGAATATTTTAAAATTGCTGGAGGCCACTAAATACTGCTGAAATCTTCCCAAAAGTCAGTGCCCCAAAACGGATGTGACATTTAGTCACGTGACCACTTCAACAGGAAGTTTTGTTATTACAATCTTGTGATTAACTGTCAAAAACCGTCAGATCCGTTTTGACTCACTGACACATGTCATTTACCCAGTTTATCTTTGTCTAGATTTGCAATATTTATCATAGAATTTCTTTGTATAATGAAAACTTTGTCATTTCACTATGACTCGACCGTTAAAATCACGTAGTTCTACTGAGTTGTTAGTATACAATGTTTTTAGCTGCATACTTTTATAAATGTAAAAACAAAAATACTTCTAAATAACTATAACTTAAGGGTCTCTGACAATATCGAGCTCAATTGCGACTTGAATAACTGCTTTTTACGACTAGTCAAGCGTATACTGCTCCTTTTTTCTTCTACTACTAGATTAAGTGTTTTTAGAGCGATAAGTCTCTTTTTATACGCTATTGGTTTGCTCACTTTTACGTCGTCGCTTTTTAGACGAAAATCGAAAGTTCATTTTGGTTCACACAATGAAACGTTTCATTTACCTTTTGTCTTCCGCTCTCAAAAAAAAAACTAAAATTTCGTGACAATACGTAGAAATATTGTAGCTCTTTGAGTGAAGTAGTTTAGGTTTACAGTGTCGTGTGTCAAATTTACGAGCACTTAAGGTAGTTGAAAACATCCTGTTTTAATTTTGACGACAGTTGCATAAACAACCGTAGATCATTTATTAGTGTACTTGTTATAGTTTATAAATTCTATTTTTCCACAATCTGCCCATTGAAATCTTAAAAATTTTAGACTAGTTTTTTTTGGTATAAAAGAAGTTTATTATTCTACTACCAGAAAATCATATGGCCTATTTCTAACGATTTTTTAGTGGTGTTTTTAAAGTAATTTCTGAGCAGATATGAACAACGTATTTTTTTAAAAATTAGGTAGTTTTAAAAATCAAAAAATTGACGTGCAATAAGTGAATTTCCAAAAAGAGAATCTCATTTTGATGTTTAATCTACCTCCAGAAGCTCGAACTATTCACTGTTTATTAATATTGTTCAGGTCCTGAATAGGTTGTGATTGTGATATATTTTTCGCTCGATTGTATACTTGAGCAAAGTACTTACAATGAATTTCTTTTCAAATCATATTTCATGCACTCCCATCACTTATTTATTGTACCATTGTACTATAATGATTAACAGTTCGACAGAACGTATTTATTTTTAACATTCCATTTTTTTTTGACCTTATACTCTCTATAAACAAAATGATATTTTATTTTTATAACGTAAAACACATTATCATATCGTACACACGAGGTAGAAAATTAAATATGTTTATTTTATTACTAAGTGTTAAAGTCTTGTATATAAAGTATTATACTATTATTATTATTTATTGTAAATAAATTTTACTTAAAAACGGTCAAGTGGTTAATCTCCAGTACCTCAACTAAATGTTTAATATCGTCGAAAGTGCACTTGACCGACAAATCCTCAATTTCCCAAACATAACAGGACGAGCCTAATTTTTTTCTTAGGTAAACTGATCTGGGGTCTTCTTGGAGCACTTTAGTAATCAGTTGAATCCGCTGTTTCACTAACTGATAATTATTTTATTAGTTTATATACAGAAAATGTTTCACCAGAGCCAGATACAGAAAAGTATACATTTAGGAGAGTTTTGTTCTCAAATTCTCTTCAAAGTTAGGTTAGTAAAATGTCCAAATTCCCAAAAAACTGAAAAACTATTTGATAAAGAAATTGCAGATTGCAACCACTTATCTCAGCTCCATGGGAGAAAACACACATCTACTATGTCATTCCCTCATTTTTAGGGTTATAACGTCCAAAAAGTCATAATTTCCAGACAATTTTAAAATTTAGAATTGAAACTTGTGACAAACTTAAATTGAGTGGTTTAACTGTTAAACAATTGAAACCATCCAATCTTTAAAAAACTAATAAAAGAAACGTAATTATCCAGCTCTGGTAAAATAGCAAAACTTCTTAAAAATTTTATTTATACAGGGTGTTTCTAAAATGTCTGGACAACACTCTACCAGATGTAGTTAGTATTTTTACCCACATTTTACCTTTGTTAATAATAGAGATATCCCAGGGTAATTTCTCCCTGAAGAATTTACGAAAAACGGTAAATTAAAGTTTAAGAACCACTTTGACAAACTAGCTATGTAAAAAGTTTATGTTAGTTTGTCAAAAAAGCTATTTATGGAGATGTAAAACGTATTTTTAGCCTCTAAGATGGATAGTTTTCCAAATACAGTAAAAAATATGCTTTACATCTCCATGAATCGGTTTTTTACAGCTGTCTAGTCATCTGATTACACTCTAGATTGACAGTCCAACGTCAGCACTGTCAAATTTACGTAAAGAAGCTATAAAACATATTTTATATGGTTTAGTAATATTCTAACAAATTCGCAATCAAAAATGCACTTTACATCTGTATGAATTGCTTTTTGACAGTTGTGACAGCTGTTTAGTCATTCAAAATCAGGTCATGAAAGTATAAATTGAATTGTCTGTGTTAATTTTAAGCAATGCAGGAGATTTGCGGTAAAAAATGCACTTTATTTCTCCATGAATCCAAGTATTAAAATGTTCCAACTGTTAAGTTTGGCTCCAGGGAGCTGTAAACACAACTTACAGTGCAATTACTCAAAGCAACACACCTATTTGGCATTTTACGCTTTCAGGTGACTAGTGAGTGAGTTTTAATAGTTATGACAGCTGTCACGTGACTTAAACAAAATATTAAAATGTTTCTTAACTTCCAACTGTTAAGTTTGGCTCTATGAAGCTTAAACATAACTTCCAGTGTAATTATTCAAATAAGCAACTATTTATAATTTTATAGATTCAGGTCACTGGTGAATGGATTTTGACAGTTATGTCAGCTGTTACGTGACGTAAGAAAAGTATAAGTGTTCCTTAATATCATAACTGTCAATTTGGCTTCATGGAGCTGTAAAGACTATTTACAGTGTGGTTCATCCTAGGAACACCTCTACTTAGCCTATTCATTATTTTCTAAAAAATTTCTTAAATTCTCTTGTCATTTGCTCCAAAAATAAATTTCTGACCATTTCCTTTCTAGTCAATAAATTACTCAGTTTGATAATCTATGGTAAAGCACTGTCCAGATCATTTAGACAAAAAGCAGCTTTCAGCTTGCTGCTTTTTTTTTTGACCAGAACAGTTCTGTGTTTTTATGCAATACTACATTTGGAGCATTACAGTCCAAAATTGAAATAAATCTGGACAGTTAGTAATATGCTTACCTGAGGGTCTAAAGCCCACAACTCTTCTATAGCTTCAGAACTAAATAAGACTCTAAGCTTATGTACTGGTGACTCATCAATCCACAAAGGCACTCTAACCTCTTCATTTGGTAACAAATCCTTGTCATGATCTAATGGTTTATCTTCTCCAGCTCCATTTGGCTGATCATAGCAAGGAATGTAGGGCTTCACATCAAGAACGGGAGTACCATCAACCATGTCCACTCCAGAAAAATATATCACATCTTCTTCAATTTTCTCAATTTTCACTAAAGACATGCCAATAGGGCATGGTCTGTGAGGACTTCTAGTAGCAAATACTCCTGTTTTTTCACCATTTAACCTTGGTGGGGCCACTTTGGCTTTAACACCACTGTCATGCTTGTGAAACACAAATATAATCCACAGATGGGAGAACTCCTCTAAATCTTGTAGGGAATGTGAAGGGTTTGTGAATGTGTCTTTGTTTAATTTTAAACTGGCCCTAGCATTATGCATTGTTACAGTTGGTTGTCTGGGTGTACCTCTTATGCGGGGAAATGGAGACTTAATGGTACCAATGGGTTTAAACTGGTACAAGTTTGCAGACTGCAATTTTGAGGAACTAGTCTGTGGTTCTGCAAGTTTTTTATTGGGACAGCTGGAGATTTGAGTATTTTTGAGCTTGTTGAGGATATTGTTAATGTCTTTGTTATGTGTATGTTGTAAGGTGTTCAATTGCTTTCTGAAGAAGATTCTATTGTCAATTTTACTTTAAATAATTTAAAAATTACTAACCTTAAATTATGAACTTCACTTCTAACTACAGTTAGCTTTTGTTGTAGCTCTTTTGCCTGGGTAAGAGGCATTGCTTCTATTTCTTGCTACTCCTTACTTATTTATAAAAATTGTTTAGGTATTTTTTATTCACACACCGGATACTGAACGATCTGCATGAATCCGACTAAAATAACCACTTTCTGCCTATTTTAAAGCAATATTTGTTATAAAAAACAATAATTCCAACATGTAAACAATAACAGTGACATAACCTAAAATTTACGGTTCAGTTGTTCTCGTCTTCTTTTTTGTATAACAGACTTTAGCTGTAAAGAAGATAAGACAACAAAAGTTTCAACATAACCTCAATTAGAAGTTTTCAAATTATTTACCACATTTTATATTGTTAGGGAAATAACGAAAAATATGGAAAGCAACCAGAAAAGAATATTTATCAGTGATTTACCAGAAACAATGACGAAGGACGAGCTGGAAAGTGCATTTTCCAATTACGGCCAGGTGCATTCTATCGAAATAAAAGAGCGCAAAGAGCTGGGCCCCATACACAAGTCTTTATTTTTTGCTTATATCAGCCTTTCTATTGATGACCGAGCATTAACTGAGTGTAAGTAAGATTGAGAATTGCTTTTCTTAATGGTATTTTAACTATTTGTACAGGAACAGATTTATGAAAGCATGCTTTCTGTTTGTTAGGCTTCTACGATTTCAAAGCAAAGAAATTTGGTTATTACATTCAACTACAAATAGCCAGGGAGAGTTTCTTAGACCGTTTAAAACGTGAACGGCTTGAAAACAAGCCTAAAAATTCTAATCAGCCTGTATCAGAAGCTTTATCACCCCCCAAAAAAATCAACAACACCCCTGTTAAACAAGTAAATAGCACTAAATCAGTGGTGAAGCCTGATTCAAGTTCAGACAGCTCAGACAGTGATGAAAAAGAACAGGTGGAATCACCAAAAAATGTAGAACCAGAAGAAAAGCTTGATATGGTAATGAAAAATAATAGACATAAAGTTTTAAAGGGTTTAGCTTTGAAAATACCTTCAGTAGGGGCTAAACCCATAATAGAAATTACAAAAACAAAACAAAAAAATGGAATAAAGAGTGAAGCTGATGTTAAAAGGCTTCAATCAGTAAGGGACATGAAGAAAAACTATGAAGCCAAAAAATCCTTAATTAAAAGTGCTTTGGCATATGGAAGTGCAAAACTAAATAACAAAATTGTGTTTGGCAATGATGAACCTAAGGCTGTGCCAGTAAATGGACGTAAAAATGACTCACTTTTTGAGGAGGACAGTGATGATGATTTTCAAGCAAATTTTGAGGTTAAAGAGCAGTTTAATGGCAGCAAAGGTCAAAAGGTAAGTTTTCAAAGTGGTCAAGACAGTTTCTAAAATCGATTATGCAGCTTCTACAGTTGCAATCCAGATATGAAGCTGACAAAAGGTTTGCCTTGGATAAGAGGTTTATTGAGAATGATGAAGAAGAAACCACCAATACAGTAATGGAAACTGAGATGGATATAGAGGAGGAGAAAAGTAAAGAATTGAAAATTTTAGGAGAGGTATTGGGTAAGGAGTTTTTACCTAAATCTGCTATAACAAAAAACAGGTAAGTTTGAGACTAATAGCCTGTTTGTAAATTGAAGCACTGTTTTTTGACTAATCACTGTATAAATCTCAGCACAGTGGGTAATTTGTGATTGGTCAAGAATAGCAGCTTTCAGCTTGCTGCTTATTCTTGACCAAACACAAACTACAAACAGTGCTGTAATTTCTCCAACATTTCAGTCAGTTAACCAGAAAGACCATGCTAAAATTTGATCCATCACAACCAGAACACTCCAGCTTAATAATAACACCCTCACCAGTTGCTAACAAAAAAAACAAAAAACACAAAGAAGAAGAACCAATGGAGATACAAAAACCAGAAGTTTCCAAAGAAGTTTTTTATAAAATCCCAGAAAAACTGAAAGAAACATTTTCTGAAACTCCTTCCCAGTTCAGTTTGTTGAGTATGTTTCAAAGAGCTGAGGGCAAAGAGCAAAAAGAAGAGGAGTCTAATTATGAAGAATTGAAGCCTAAAAAAGCAGTGCCTGGTCAAAAAAATCCTTATAAATACGACTCAACGGATGAGGAGGATGAAATTGGGGACATTCCTCATAAAGATGACCTGACAAAAAAAAACCAAGTCACCAAAACTCCTGATTTAGTGCGAAGCACCCAGGCAGTGTTCTGGACTGAACCATTTTTCTTTAAACCTGATGATTTTAGGTTGCAAGGTTGGTTCACCCAAATACACTTATTTTGCTGGTTTTAATAGTCATTTCTTTTAGAGGGTTTTGATTTCGTAGAAAAAGTCAAAATGGATACTAAAGAGTTTACAAAAATTCGTAGGGACGTCAAAGGGATAGTTAAGGCTAAAGTGAAAAACTCTGAGAGGAAGAATAAAATGTTTAAGAAGAAATTAGGTGGAAGCAAACAAAGGAAACATATACGAATGAAGAAAGCTCTTAAACGATAATATTACATAAAAATTGTATTGAAATTTAGCTGTTTTATTAATGCCTCCTACAAGTTTTAACATTACTCAAAGTTGGTTATTTTGTCATTTACAAATGTTGTCAAAAGCATAGACTAAATGATAAGTATAGACAAACAGTGGCAATAGAACTGAAAATTAATTTAAGTAAGCAGCGTGAGATGGCACCACTAAACGCACATTCCCGTAATTTTGAAGCCAGACGCAGCAATTCCGATCTTTTGACTGTTGGAAAACATCAGTTTTAATGCGGCATTGTCACGTTTTTTGTTTTGTTTCTGGGCAAAAAATAACAGATTTTGTGTGTGTTTTCTTTAATTATTGTGTTTCACTTCGTTGTATTTTTAGTTTAGTTATTTGTTTATTTTTAATATTCATCAAAGGTTATTTTATACTTAATACATTATAAATTCCATGTTTAATTTTAAAACAGTCACGTGACCATTTGTACCTTAAAATGACACACGACATTTAGAGTTTAAAACTAAAAAACGGTCACGTAATCTTTTTAATTAAATTAAATTTTTGAAAATAGTCACGTGACCCGTCAAATAATATTTTATCAATTACAGTCACGTGATTTTCAGGGTTCCGTTTTGGCATTAGTATTGAAAATCGTCATGCGACTTTATGAACTGTAAAAAGAGTCACGCGACTGTTCAAATAATATTTTTACCATCTAAAACAGTCACATGTCTTTAAAAATATCAGTTTAAACTAGAAAAAGGATTACGTGAAACTTCAAATGACATTTTGACATTTAAAACTGTCATGTGACATTATAAAATCCATTTTTAATCTTAAAAGAGTCACGTGACCTTCAGGATCTGTTTTGACGTTAAAAAACTCAGGCGATTTGAAAAAAAAATAGTCTGAACATAGAAACTGTCACGTGACGTTAAAAATTACATTTTAATCTTACAAATAGATACGTCATTTAGTGTATCAGTTTAAAACTAAAAAACGGTCACGTGACCTTCAGGATTCTGTTTTGACGCTAAAAAAAAACGAGTCCTGTGACTTTTAAAATAAATAGAATCTTTATTATCGATACCTCAAACCAGAAATTCTTATCTTGTTTAGTTTTCAAAATACGAGTAATTTAACTCAAATTTATTTGAAAAAATCAAGCTTTCTTAGGCTGTTCAGATGGGATAGCAAAAGAAAGCGGATTACAGGAAATACTGCAAAAGTTGGCAACTATGTCTGCAATGAGGAGCTGTATTAGCGCCATCTCTTTAGAGTTTACCTGCAACTGAAGCCGCCGAAATACATTAGGAAGCCCTTGAAGCTTAAATGCCACTTTAATTACATTGCGCTGGTTGTCTGTACTTATCATTTAGTTTATGCCAAAAGTATACTTAATGTCAACAGAGCTGTAAACTTGTAATTTTTATATCCTGTAACACTTGACAACATTGACATTCATTAAGTTGTCAAGCCCTTCAAATTTAAATTAGTAGTCCAACTTGCATATTTAAAAGAAAATTATTGACTCATTTATTAATTAGCTCTGTCAAGTTATAATATAAATGATTATGCTGTTAATCTAGTCCATTTTTCACTTACTCTCCAAAGCCACTTTGCCAGTTTAGAATCCGCGGCCTCTTCGCTCACCTCTTCCTCCTTATAATTACTTAAAAAAAAAACAATCTCTTGTTATGTAAAAAAAACCTGATCTGCACAGGTCTCAATCACCTGAAGTACTTTCCAGAAATTTTCTCAACTTCTGGGGCAACTGCTAGATAAACCACAGTCTGGCAACCCTGTATGGGGGTTTTGATAAATGGCCAAGTGAGTGGTCGAAATATGATAAAAGCCATTGAACTGCTGGAATAACCCATGTGACGTGCAATATCAGTGTCCACAATACCAGGATGGACTGCATTTACTGTCACACCACTGCCTAAATTGTTTGAAAATACTTTATAGCTTAATCTGTATTTGATGGTGGGTAACATGTTGAAAGTTACAATCTTACCACTACTTATGTACCTTCCAGTCTTTCTGCCAACTCTTTGGTGAATAAAACATTAGCCAGTTTACTTTGTTCATAGGCTGTGGCTGGGTCATAGCTTAACTCACTGTTCAGGTCGTCTTTGTTTATTTTGCCTCTTCTATGGGCCACACTTGATAAGTTTATAATTCTACTGGGAGCTGATTTCTTTAAATAGTCTAGCAGCAAGTTAGTGAGTAGAAAATGTCCTAAGTGGTTCACACCAAGCTGCATTTCAAACCCTTCTTTTGTTTTGGAGCCTTTTGGAGTTCTCATCACTCCAGCATTGTTAATTAACACATCCAACTGCTTCTCCTCAGACTTAAAGATTTTAACGAAATTCCTGATAGACTCTAAGGAGGCCAAGTCACACGGTCTACAGTATACATACTTATTCTGAGTGTCTAGGACTATATCTTTTCGAGCCTACAATTGTAACCAGTTGTTTTTTGGACTACTAATTTAAAAAAAAAATGAAATGACAACCTCTTCACATCTAGTCATATCGCGGCAGGCCATATAAACTTTCGCCCCCCTTCTAGCTAGTTCCCAAGCAGTTTCTTTACCTATACCACAGTTTGCTCCCGTGACAATAACAACTTTACCATCAGCTCTGGTAGTGCCAGTATAACGGCTCCCACCGCTTATATCTCTGTTTGGAAGTTTTTTCTAGTAAAATTGTGGAAATTACAGAGAAAAAACTTACTTGAATAGTATTGCCAGACCGTATACTCCAGCGATTGCCGATCCAATGTAAATTGGTTTAGGAATTCGGGATGCAAAACTCATTATTCTAATATATGAAATCAACTTTACAGGAATTAATAAGAAACGAAACACTATTAAAACTTGTATATTAAATTAAAATAATTTAATTTTTGAAAAATTAAGAATGTAGAGGTTATGACGACATGTAATTTTCTTCTTCTCTCTGTTATCTGTCAAGTCCAGAGACACAAGTCACCACCGTACGTTTCCAAGTGTAAAGTCGTCATTGGCGTTTTAAGTGATTGCAGCGCGAATTGAACTAAAATCGGGCAGCCCGTTTCTAACCTAACATTATAAATAATATGACGCTGTCACTTCATATTTGCTAAATTCCTAACCGAAATCAATGTAAACAAACGGAGAAATCACAGCTGGAATGCCCGAAACTGTTTTCAAAACTGATCACCAGAGGGAGTATCTCTTATCTTGAAACGCCAATAAGAACTGAAAATAATCTTCAAAAAAATTGCCAATTTATTGAAACAGCTTGTAGAGTCAGAAGAAAATTCTGAAGCGTTTAAAAGAAACTTTACAATCTTCAGAAGCTTCCTGTTTGCACACTCATTAAACATTTCAGGTAAATCACAGCAGGTTTTTGACCAATCACAAACTACAGACAATGCTGTAATTTACCAAAATCCTGCACTTGTGGACTTACTTAATATAATGACAAGTGCATACATCTGACTTTCACTAACAGAAAAACTTCACAAAACTTACTTTATTCCTAACCTAACACTTTTTCAACAATAAATAGCATTAACAATAATTATTTAGAGGAGTGTAAACACAATAGTCAATAATCACAGTTCTGTAATAATCTCAACGTTATTTTCGTTCTCTTTTATGGGTCGTACACTGTCAGCTTCTCCTTCCACTATAGTGACGTTGCTCTCCACCATATCACTCCCCTCACCTAAAGGTAAAGTGACGTTTCGTCCCTCTTTCAGTAAACGATCTATGACACTAGACTCTAATTCTACTGGAGTGAGTTTTTTTTGTGGTGTTACCATGAAGGCTTTATAATGCGATTTACCTTCTTCCGTTTCCTCGGAAGTGATAACCACAGAACCGGGAATCAAACTATCTGTTTCCACACTTGATGTGCTTGAAACGGTGCGTGATCGAGGTGTGACGGTTACGATTTTTGGAGGGGTTGGTTTTTTTATTTGTCGTTGTGGAAGAGGTATGAGCGGTTCGTTAAATTGTAGCGTGCTCTTAGGCATTCGACCGGACCTGGTTGCCTTTAAATAAGGGATGAATTCCTCTTCTTCAAAGTCGCATTCGCTGTCGCTTTGAGCAAAATCCGATACGTCTGCCACGCTTTCGTCATCATCGATAACGCTCTTTATGTCCAGTTTTCGTTTACGTTTTTTCCGCGCTTTCTTCTGCGGTGGTTGTTCTTCGTTACTTTGCAAGCTGCTCTGACGTTTTTTAAACGGTAAGTTAGCCTGTTCGGTTATTGTAGGTAAAGTTCTCGAACGTTTGGAAAATGTATCCTGCTCCTTTTGTCGTTCTTCTTCTTGCAATTGTTGAAGCAGATTTTCCTCCTCCTGGTCCGTTTCCACTTCACGTTTTAAATCTTGAAAGTTGTAGCTGCACCGTTCTTTTAAAGCTTTATCAACCAAAGCTAAATTCGATCGTTCTTCTTTCTTAAACTTCGTCTTTAACTCGCGACGACTTCTTTTAGGAAAAAGTTGGGTCATTAACGTGAAATCCGTCCCGATTACGTTCAAAGCTTTGTAGAAACGTAACGTTTCTCGCTGAGTCCAACTGGTAGCTCTGGGAGAACGTTTGTAAACGCCATAACCCGCACTGTCACCGTCCACCAGTTTGGAATTTTGAATTTGTTCTTTCTGTTTGTTTACTTGAGTATTTTCCACCACTAAACTTTGTTCATCCAAGACAATTTCACCGGAAGGACCGATTTTTATTTGTGGAACAAGAGCGGTATCGTTGTCGCTCTCGTTATCATTATTTGTTTCTGCTTCTGTTGGTTCAGGTGGGTTATCCACGTCATCATTATTGTTGTTGTTGGGCTGTGATGAATTTTTACTGAAAATGCAGTCACGACGTCAGTCTTGTTGAATATGACGATAAGGATGGGACTTGGATAAAAAAGAAGGAATCCATGTTCAATGGAAGAGTCAGGTTGTAGATTAAACGTTTATAAACACTATTAGTGTCTTTTAGTCTAAATTATAAAGGCATAAGCTTATAAAATGAAGAAAACACTAGGATAAGATAAATATTGGTTAGTTATGGTCAAATCAGTAAGGGTTTTCTAATTAGTTCTGTCAATTTACCTACAATATTGAAATAAAAGCGAATACCAACAAAGCCAATCAACATGCACAGTACAATAGTTAAAACTTACGTCATAGGATTGCTGGTCGGATTGTAATAAATCAAATCAATCATCTTCAATTTCTGTTTGTCCGGATTATTGGTGCCAAACTTCCGGTAAAACTCTCTTCTCGCCTCGGCCAGTTTCCGGGACTGTTCGGTTCTGAACAGTTTTTTAGGCGCTACCGTTTCCTTTTGGAAAATTTCCTCCGACATTGGAGTTTGCGGCTCCTGATTGGACACAGAAACGGCCGAACACACCGAATTGTTTCTGATTCGGCCGTAGTATTTACGGCCCTCGTCCTCTGATTCACTGGCACTTGGTTTGCGTAAACTCAGTTTTGGAATTGCCTTTATTCTACCACTGTAATACAAATATAAATGTGGTATATAGTAAGGTAAATATTTAATTTCTATTTTACTACTGTAGTTAATGGATATGTCATTGTATAATATACAGAATTGCTTTATTATTATTTTTCAAAGTGTCTTAGCTACTGCCAGTGACCTTTCAATTAATTTACAACCTACTAAAAGTGTTTTTATATTATCAAGATTGCAAACTATTTATCCACAAACTTCCTAATTTCCTAATAATAAATATCAGCCTCCTGAAATTAAAATCAAACAGTCCATAACACTGTAAACTTGAATAAATTGTGCTAAGCCATCTATAAGTGTCTTAAACCTTCCCAGAGTTGTTTTAAATTGTCAGAGGCTTCTAGGACCATTTTAAAAGTTTGATAGACCTCTAATTGCTATTGTAATCCTTCTAAATAGTGTCAGAAGCCTCTAGGACCATTTTGAAAGTTCCATAGACCTCTAAATGCTATTTTAAACCTTCTAAATAGTGTCAGAGGCCTCTAGGACCACTTCAAAAGTTCCATAAACCTCTAAATGCAATTTTAAACCTTCTAAATAGTGTCAGAGGCCTCTAGGACCACTTCAAAAGTTCCATAGATCTCTAAATGCAATTTTAAACCTTCTAAATAGTGTCAGAAGCCTCTAGGACCATTTTGAAAGTTCCATAAACCTCTAAATGCTATTGTAAACCTTCTAAATAGTGTCAGAGGCTTCTACAAGTGTATAAGAATTGTTTTGTTGCCAGAGGCACCTAATTATGGCTGGAAACAATGAAAACCTTCTAAAAATAACCTTAGAATCATACTAGTCATTTACCACCTAAATAAACCAAAAAAACTTACCGATTATATTTACTGGGACTTGCTGGTGGACCTGGATATTCAGTATCAGAGCCCAAAAACTCAGGATTACGAAAAACTACATTAGAAACATTCTCCTCATTCAAAACTGGTTGATTTTCTGAGGGTGAGGCTTCAGAAATTTGCTTGGTAATATCACAAGCCACTTTTCTACTTATTGCAGGGTTTGAAACTAGCACATCATTGTGTATTACTACACTGTTGTTCTGTGCAGGTGCCGGTTCAGCAATAACTTTTGATTCCTCCACATTAGGAGCCTGGTTTATGTTGTTAGTAACTGGGATTTCTTTAGGCAAAGTTCTCTGTTTAATTACATTTGGATTGATTACTGGTTTGAAGCATTTTCTTCTTATTAATGGTTTTGTAGGTTCTTTAGCTTTTATGTCCTCTGCTGCTGTAAGTTTTTCAGTTTCAGGCTCCATAGAAAGTGGGTTAGGTAAGTCATTACTTGAAGTTAAACTATTACTTTGTTCAGTCTTGATGGACTGAGGAGGTTTTTCAGTATCTGGTTTAGATGGTGGTGCATTCTGATCTTCAAATTCACTCTTGATAGGAAGCTCAGGCTGGGTAATTTCTTCAGGTTTTTCGGTGGTTAAGCTGTCAGGAGGGTTTTCTGTGGGTGTAGTATTCTTTTTTCTTTGTGGAATATTAGCTATTCCTTTTATTCTAGTGCGTCTGGACGCCATAACTGTTTTTAGAACTTTACAGACTTTTTTTCACAAATTGTTTAATAGTTGTTGCTATATTACACTTAATGTTTTAAGTTAAACATATGGCAAATATTGCAAAACTAACTATTGCTCTGAAATTGTTGTTAAACATATGTTTTTAAATTATTTGGACTAACCCCACTAACGTCAAAATTGTTCTGAATTTTGAGGTTATGTTTATGATGTGCGATGTCTTCTCTTAGAATTATCTGGTTTTAGATAAAATCAATGGAAATGGTTTGTATAGGTTGAACATAGAGGACAGCAGTGTTACTGTTCAGTGTTGTAAATGTGTATAATATTTTGATATTTAATAATAATATTTTTATTCGTCATATTAGATTTTCCGGAACTCAAGACCGTTGTCACGTCATTTTAGAAACCATTCAACCGCTCAACCAACGCCTGCTATAAAAGAAAGTCTAGGTGATGGTTGTCAAAAATTCCAATATGGCCGAATTAGTGGTTGTTGCTAATGTTAAGTTTTTACGAGTTTAAGTTAACCTAGAATTAAAAAGTCACTGAAATTTGTTCTCCACTGAATAAGTTATTAAAAATCCAAGTTTTTCTTGTATATTTTATGTAATTCATCTTTTGTTAGGCGTTTGTCTTAAGTACTTAAATAAATAAACAATTTATGTTGACTGAAGGGCACAACTTACTCAAATAGTATTGAAAAGTTTTCAACCAAATTAAATTAAATACTTTCACTTTTAATTAATAAAATCCTGACCTCATAAAGCAGAATTTTAGGTAAAATTTCGTCGATTACAAACGACAATCTGAAGTTAACGTTGACCCTTCAAACACTGTAACAAAACATCCAACAACTGGGGCTTGTTTGCCTTTAATAAGCAAAGTTCCTTTTGTTCGCTACGGCAATTGTTGTTCAAACTTTACCTCTTGTCGTCCGGTCATCCAAACAATGCGCCGACAACTTTGCCATTTTGAAAAATATCGCAAATTCAAATACGATCGTCATTTCTCCCGTTACGAGTCATTTTTCTCGAGGAGAAATAATAAGCCGGATCTCATAAATATCTGTTACATTTGGCGTTTCGCTGTTCATCCGAACGTATGAAATATTGACGTCGTTGTCAGGTCGTTGAATGCTTGTCTCCCTTAATGTAATGATCTGGCTTACATGTGAAAGGGAAGCTTTTTGCATAATCTCATGACAAGCTACATATTTTGTATATTGTTAAAGGGCTGCTCTAGCAGGATTTAGTAGTTTAACCAGTTAACAGTCCATTTATGAAGCATTTGCGTAAAGCCCAGCAGTGTTTGTGGTTTGTGATTAGTAAAGAAAAAGCAGCAAGCTAAAGCTGCTTTTCTTGACCAATCACAATTCTCTAAGTTGAGATTTACGCAAATTCGTTTTTTTTTATTGATATGACCATAAGTTTATCCGAACTGTGTAAAATTGATTTTTGGGTCAGAAATTACTTACTTTTTTCAGAGTTTACTTAAACCTATACACAACTGAACCTTAACAGCTTAAAAAGAATTAACTAGAAGTTTAACGGTTAATTTACACCGTTTACATTTTACATTTACCCTTAAACAGATAGAATACTGACTTGGTTAGTTGTAACAAATAGATGTCAATACAGTTCATTTTACTCTTTTTTGTTACAATAGTAAATCCCGTTAGGGCAGTGTTTCGTTTCAAAGTAAATTCGTACTTACTGACATGATTTACAAATACAACTTACTGACAAGCTTTTTAGTTAGAGCAAGATTTGACCATATTTGACGTATATGACATTTGTCACGTGATACTAGAACTCCATTTACTTAGACAGTCACGTGACAATTGTCACAATAACCATCATGAAGATAAAAACTACATTTTCTCTTCAGCACTACAAGAAACTGTAAAGACGCTGATTTTTACAGCATTACGTCTCTGTTGAGCATACTTTGACAGTTTTGACATAACTGACAGTTACCACGTGACACTAAAACTTCATTGACTTAGGCAGTCACGTAACAACTGTCAAAATTATTTCTCTAAAGACTTTTAAGTACTTTGAAGACTTTTTGACTCTCGAAGCATTTTAGTTAGAGCAAGATTTGACCATATTTGACGTATATGACATTTGTCACGTGATACTGGAACTCCATTTATGACAGTTTATTTTCACGTGACAATTGTCACGTGACCATCTAAAAACTATTGTTCTCTTCAATAACGAAACTGTACAGACCCTGATTTTTTCATTACGTCTCTGTTGAGATACTTTGAAAAACTGACAGTTACAACACTAAAACCTCATTGACTTAGGCAGTCACGTAACAACTGTCAAAATTATTTCTCTGAAGACTTTTAAGTACTTTGAAGACTTTTTGGCTCTTGAAGTCACGTGATACTGATCCATTTACTTAGACAGTCACGTGACAATTGTCACCATAACTACCATGCGATAAAAACTATTTTCTCTTCAGCACTACAAGAAACTGACATTTGTTTTTGAGATTTATGACAGTTATTTTGCCAATTGTCACGTGACCGTCAACGTGAATAGTGTTCTACAATCCCGTGACGACTGTCACTAACGTCAAAAACTGTCAAACCATGCTCAAAAGTTCCAAGTACTTCAGAATTTAAAAAGCATTTTTTCTAGCAGTATTTGATATATGTTTCTGAGATTTATGACAGTTATTTTGCCAATTGTCACGTGACCGTCTAACTGAATAGTGTTCTACAATCACGTGACAACTGTCACTAACGTCAAAACTGTCAAACCATGCTCAAAAGTTGCAAAAATCAGGATTTAAAAACGTTTTCTTGCAGTATTTGATATAAAACGTTTTTCTGAGATTTATGACAGTTATTTTGCCAATTGTCACGTGACCGTCTAACTGAATAGTGTTCTACAATCACGTGACAACTGTCACTAACGTCAAAACTGTCAAACCATGCTCAAAAGTTGCAAAAATCAGTGTTTAGAAACGTTTTCTTGCAGTATTTGATATAAAACGTGTTTCTGAGATTTATGACAGTTATTTTGCCAATTATCACGTGACCGTCTAACTGAATAGTGTTCTACAATCACGTGACAACTGTCACTAACGTCAAAACTGTCAAACCATGCTCAAAAGTTGCAAAAATCAAGATTTAAAAACGTTTTCTTGCAGTATTTGATATAAAAGGTGTTTCTGAGATTTAGACAGTTATTTTGCAAAATGTCACGTGACCGTGTAACTAAATAGTGTTCCACAATCACGTGACAACTGTCAAAACTGTCAAACCATGCTCAAAAGTTGCAAAAATCAAGATTTAAAAACGTTTTCTTGCAGTATTTGATATAAAACGTGTTTCTGAGATTTATGACAGTTATTTTGCCGATTTGACGTATATGACATTTGTCACGTGATCTTAGAACTCTATTTACTTAGACAGTCATCAAGATAGACAGACAAAACTACATCTTCTCTTTAGCACTGCAAGAAAATTGTAATTAACTGTAATTTTTACAGCATCATGTCTCTGTTGAGCCAATTTTGACGTAACTGACACTTGTCACGTGACACTAAAATCTCATTTGCTTAGGCAGTCACGTGACAACTGTCACTTCAAAGTACTATTTTTTTTTACTTTTACTGTACAGAGATTTAAACAAAAGCAGTCAGTACAGTCAAATGAAAACCTCAGCCAATACCCGAATAACATACTGTATGGGCACAAAAGTTCAAAACAGAATCTAATTTCGTGTAAGTAAATGTTCAAAATATGTAGTTGTCCAGACAAGAAACGTAATAGAACAAATGTGTGTCATATAACCATAAGTTATGATATTAGTTCTTCCTAGATTGTTTGCTAGAAAGATCGCGCAATTAATTACCCGTTTTTACCTATGTAAACTGTCAACAAGATCAAAATAACAAATGTTCAACCCGGAAACCTTCATTTATCAGATAGTGACTTGCTTATTCCTTATTCGAAACGGGTTGTTTTTACGTTGGAGAGAAACCCTTCCAGAGAACCGTCTTAGAGTTAGAAGGATGATTCATGTCCTTAATCGTGGCGTTTTTTGCCGTCGAATAACCTTTACCTACGAGGCATTAAGTAGAAAAAATTCAATGGCGTGGAGGTATTTTGTTCGTTTTATGAGAGATTTATCTCGGAAAGGGATTGCATAAATATTTTTCGTTCTATTATTAAAAGCCCCTTTTCCGTTCTAATATTGGAGGCACAAAAGGGTCTCTGTGCGTATAGAAAAAAATCAATCAGTCGTAACGGTACTAAGAATCTGCAGCTCGATCGTTAATCTTCATAAAACAAGGTAATATTTTCTAATGATCATCTCGGCCGGCTCAAGAATCCGCTTCGTTTAATGCGACTTCCAGGTTCTTTGCTTTCCGTTCTAAGTACTCGACGACGACACTGCAAACGGAGATAAATGTCCCTCGACGAATGTGGGTTTATTTTATTTCGGAGAGCCACATGAAATAATAGAGTTTTATATTACGTTTTTCCATTTCGCCCAAGATCTATTTATCCGTTTATACTGTCTACCACCACCGATATCTGTTCAATTTCACCTACAGATGCCATCTTTTATAAGAAAAGGTTACAGGTTTACGTGGTTATGTTCTTCAGCCCTCGAACTTTAATATTTTTTTTATTATTTTTGGTTGAAATCGGAGTAAAATAAAGCAAAAGTCATATTTTTTTACAAGTCAGTAAAAATGTGAAATTCTTAATCAGATAAGGAGCTTCAAATTGACCTCTTCAATTCTCGTGTAATGTTTTATTTGATCCTGAATAATTCTCTTATTTGACAGACGCGGTATAAACTTTTATATGCCGATAGACAGTGAATGAAATGGGCTTTTCATTGATATGCAACATTGGTTGATTGACTGAATAATTTAGCCGCTAGAGAGCTTCAAAGTATATACCAAATTTTTTCGTTCAAAATTAAGTAGTCGCTGGCACTTTAAGGTGACTTTTCAGAAGCTTCTAGCTAAGTTAGCATTTTTAGTGACTTTTAGAGACTTCCGGCAATTTCAAGTTACATTTCAAAGGCTTCTGGCAGTTTCAGAGTGACTTATGTACCTGAAGTAGCTTCTGGTACTCTTGTGTCACGTTTCAGAGACTTTTAATACTTTCAATGGCTTCTGGTATTTCTAAATGACGTTTTAGGCTCTTCTAGTACTTGTAAAGTGGCTTCTGGCACTTTTCGTGACACTTCAAAGGCTTCTAGCACTCTTAAAGTGAGTTATGGAACTTTGGAGTGACTTCTGGCACTGTTAAGTGACGTTTTAGAGGTTTTTGGCACTTTCAAGTGACATTTCAGAGTTCTAACACTTTCAAAATGACTTATGAAACTTTGAAGTGGTTTCTGACACTCTTATGTTACGTTTCAGAAACTTTTAGCACTTTTAATGGCTTCTGGCACTACTAAGTGACGTTTCAGCCAATTCTGTCACTTTCCAGTGGCTTCTAGCACTCTCAAAGTGACTTATGGAACTTTAAAGTGGCTTCCGTCACTTTCAAGTAACATTTAAGAGCTTTTGGCACTGTTAAAGGGACTTATGGAACATTGAAGTGACTTCTAGCACTTCTAAGTGATGTTTCAGACGATTCTTCTGTGACGTTTCAGACGATTTTTATTCTGTCACTTTTAAGTTGCCTCTGGCACTTTTAAGTAGTGTCTGGCAGTTACTAGTGACGTTTTAGAGACTTCCAGCAGTTTCAAGTGGCTACTGCCACTTTTAAGTCACGTTTCGGAGACATCTCGCACTGTCAAAGTGACGTTTCAGAGACTTTTAGCACTTTTAAGTGGTTTCTGGCACTTCTAAGTGACGTTTTAGGCTCTTCTAGTACTTTCAAGTGGCTTCTGGCACTTTTAGTGACACTTCAAAGGCTTCTAGCACTCTTAAAGTGAGTTATGGAACTTTGGAGTGGCTTCTGGCATGGAACTTTGGAGTGGCTTCTGGCACTGTTAAGTGACGTTTTTTAGAGGTGACGTTTCTTCTGGCACTTTAAGTGACTTTCAAGTTCTTCTGTCACTTTTAAGTGACATTTCAAAAGCTTCTGGCGGTCTCAGAGTGACTTATCAAGAACTTTGTGTTCTTCATAAGTGAAGAAGTGCGAAGAGCGAAAATATCCATGTGTTATATCCTTTACCGTACTAAGTGCGGAAAAGTAACTTTACCGCACTCAAGTAGGAAAAAATATTTTTATCGATGTCACTTCCGGTTTAACCGGAAGTAGATGTCAACTTGCTTATTTTAAATGGAACACCCTGTATATTACTGTATTTTTGAATAGTCCTATCGACTTCAAATATTTTTGGGCCGCATTCGTTTTCAAGCTCCATGGAGCGAGTAGAGCGTTTTTGACGTCACGATGACGTAATTTAGCAAAACTATAATTTAAGCAACTGTCAAATTACGTCATTGTGACGTCAAAAAAGCTCTGCTCGCTCCATGGAGCGTGAAAACGAATGCGGCCTTGATGTATCCTCAACGGTTTTTGAAATATTGACGTTTAAAAAATGACATTTTTAGAGTGTCATATCTTCTAATCTGAATAAGATAGAGCAAAACGGCTTGCAAAGTTCTTATTTTAACTTTTTCAGATCTATTGCGTGGTCATGTTAGAAAATTTGACAGGTGTCAATTTTTTACTGACGTAAAGTTTTTGACACCTGTCAAAATTTAAAATATTACCAAATGATAGGTCTCAAAAAGTTAAGATACGAACATGCAAGCCGTTTTGCTCTATTTCATTCTGGTTAATAGTTTTGACATTTGAAAACGTGAAAGTGTCATTTATATATGATCTACAGAGATGAGATATATAAATATCTCGGAATCCGGTGTAGATAGATATATGTTAGGTTAGGTTAGGTTAGCTTAAGTTAGGTTAGGTTAGGTTAGGTTAGTTACATGACAAATATTTGAAATCGATAGAACTATTCATATATACAGAGTGTTCCAATGAAAATAAGTAAGTTGACAATTTCGGGTTAAAAGGCAAGTGACAGAAGGATAAAAATAATTTTAAAACATGTAGCGCTCATCAAATTTCTAGTAATTCCAAAATTTAAAATTTCTATTAATATTGGATCCTAAGAACTTTTAATATCCGACAGGGCTATTATTTCATCAATGACACCTATTAAGGTCAATTATCTAAGAAATAATGCCCTAGGGCGTTATTTTTCATAAGCCCTCAGGTGTTTCTTCAATAAATATCTACAGAATGAAAGTAGGACATTGAAGACACCACAAGCATTATAGGAAATAATACCCTTGGTATCTTAATTACTATTAATGAACGGTTTGGGTGGCTAACCCTATATGGGCAAGTATTTTGAGCAAATAAATGTTTTAAACCTGCCAAATACACTAAATTTTTTAACTGTAAAATCTCTAAACAAGAATAAAGAAATACAAGATAAAGTGCTATTCGTCCAGCAGACTAATATCAGTAAATTCTCTTTTGGACGGTCAATTTGAAACTGTAGACAATCAGCGTTGTACTGTGATTTACTCGACAAATTAACAGCCAGAGTTTCATTAACCTGGAAGTTTTGTCGCTCGTTTACGAAACTGGAAAAGCGGCAAAATATGAATCCCGTGGTTCGGTTCGTTTGGCCTTAAAATGCGAAAAGGATTTGAGACAATATAAATTATTATTGCTACTTGACTGTATTCAGAAAGCGGGGGCGCGAAACGAGAAGCAATTTTAATTTCGCCATTTCGAATATACACTTATTTGAAAGGGCGGCATGGAGTACTTTGCTTAATTGAAAGTGAAGTAAAATAAAGGATGGCTTACGGAAAAAGGTCCTCGTTTCTGGTTCTGACGGAGAATTTTTAAACGCGTTACTTGGGCGCAGTTTTACACCTGGCCGAGCAGAACAGCCGTAGGGGGATTTCAATATCTTTGCGATGCTCTTAAATATACAGAATGTCGCCTTCCGTTTGATGTCGGTAGTGTAGAACGCATTTGAAAAATTGGTTCTCCTTCGGGTCGGGCAAAGTAATTGATACAACGTATTGAGCTCACCCGGAGCGAAAACGGTCTTATTCCCAAATAACAAACAACATAAACGTGCATACGGATATTTCAGAGTGCAGAAATAAATTCCGTAAACCGGTCTCGTCTCGTCCCCGCGGAAGCTCTACTTAACGGTGTCAAACCTCAAAGCACATCAGCCTTAAAGCAAGTCAATATATCTCTTCTTAGACGCAAACAGGAGCCGGTAACGAAATAATAGTATACCTGAGGGTAATGATTAAATCCTGCCGAGAAGACGAAAAAAGCAATCCCGAACGTGACTCGAACCTCAACTTGTTCGATGCCGGGACCTATATTGATGCGATATTTTCATGTGACAACAAGGGACGTGACTCAGCGACATTTTCGCCTTTACGCCATCCATGCCTTGTGTCTTCTTACCCTTTTTTTCCACTCCTGCAATATTACTTCCTGTATAATCAGATTAGCTGCTAGGGAGAGTTGTCAAAAGTCCCGTTGGGCTGTTCTTTTGATATTTTGGCAATTATCTCTTTTCTCTTTTTAAGGACCACAATAGTTTGGATGCTTCCTGCATCATTAATTTTCAACTTTCAGAAATATCAATTAAACATGTAAAAAATAATAGTTGTTGTGCAACATCTAGTGACATCTGTACTCAACTCTATGAGTTAGAAAGTACAATTGGCGTTTAGAAAGTAAAGTACAGATGTCACCAGATGTTGCACAACAACTATCATTTCTGGCATCCAGTTGACTATACTAGAATGAAGGTTTTAACTCTAAAGTATGTTTGCTTTTGGGCAATTATCTGTCAAAGAGAGCGTCAGTCAACTGTGCAAGTAAGGAATACGTTGACAAAGCAACGAAGTAACCGTTCCTCTCAAATTTTAGATTTCTATTAACCACATACTAGGATGCATCCAAATTCTCTTTGTCACTTGTTTCTAGTTCAAAATCTAGCTAAGACTGGTCTGAAGCGTTTTACACCTTGACAGAAACTAAATGATTACACTTAAAAATTAATTAGGGAACTAAAACAAAGCCATTTTGCTGGGACTGGAAATGCCCTTAAGGAAAGAGATTTATATTTGCTTTTTACATTTCTAACTTAAAACAGCAGGACAGGAAACCTAAATTGATATAGAATGTATTTCATAAATTTTTCAAACTGTATCATGGTCGGAAGTCACTTGGAAGCCCTAGAAGCCACTAAAACGTTACTTAAAAGTTCCAGAAACTACTTAATAGTGCCAGAAACCATTTGGAAATGATATAAGCCTCCAAAACGTCAGCTGAAAGTAAAAAAAGCCACTTACCAGTAGGTTTTAATTAAAGTAAGTTTAAATTACCAGTAGCTTCTGAAACATCACTTAAAAATGCCAAAAGCCACTTAAAGTGCTAGAAGTCGTCACTCAAAAGTGCCTGAAGCCGCTTTAAAGTTTCATAAGTCACTTTGAGAGTGCAAGAATCCTTTAAAAGTGCCAGAAGTCACTTGAAAGTGCTAAAAGCCACCTAAAAGTGACAGAATCGGCTGAAACGTTGCTTAGAAGTGTCAGAAACCACTTGAAAGTGCTAAAAGCCTGTGAAACGTCACTTAAGTACCAGAAATCACTTTAAATTGCTAAAAGCCTCTAAAACGTCAGTTAAATGTGACAGAATTCATTTGAGAGTGCTAAAAGCCTCTGAAACGTCACTTAAAAGTGCCTGAAACCACTTTGAGAGTGCTAGAAACCTTTAAAATGTTATTTGAAAGTGGCATTAGCCACTTGAAACTGTCAGAATTTTCTAAAACGTCACTTGAAAATGTCAGAAATTATTTACAAGTGCCAGAAGCCACTTGAAACTGTTAAAAGCATCTGAACGTCACTTAAAAGTGTCTGAAGCCACTTCAAAATTGCATAAGTCGCTTTGAAAGTGCCAGAAGATATTGAAATGTTATTTGAAAGTGCCATAAGCCACTTGAAAATGCTAGAAGCCTCTGAAACGTCACTTAAAAGTGCCTGAAACCACTTTGAGAGTACCAGAAACCTTTAAAATGTTATTTGAAAGTACCATATGCCATTTGAAACTGTTAGAAGTTTCTAAAACGTCACTTGAAAGTGTCAGAATTTATTTAAAAGTGCCAGAAGCCACTTGAAAGTGTTAAAAGCGTCTGATCGTCACTTAAAAGTGTCTGAAGACACTTCGAAATTGCATAAGTCGCTTTGAAAGTGCCAGAAGACTTTGAATGCTATTTGAAAGAGCCATAAGCCACTTGAAAATGCTAAAAGCCTCTGAAACGTTACTTAAAAATACCTGAAACCACTTTGAGATTGCCGGAAACCTTTGAAATGTTATTTGAAAGTGCCATAAGCCACTTGAAACTGTCAGAAGTCTCTAAAACGTCACTTGAAAGTGTCGGAAACTACTTAAAAGTGCCAAATGCCGCTTAAAAATGCTAGAAGCCTATAAAACGTCACTTGAAATTGCACAAGTCACTTTGAGAGTGCCAGAAGACTTTAAAATGTTGTTTGAAAGTGCCATAAGCCACTTGAAACCCTCAGAAGTCTCTAAAACGTCACTTGAAAGTGACAGAAACTATCTGAAAGTGCCATAAGACCCTTGAAACTGTCAAAAGTCTCTAAAGCGTTACTTAAAAATGCCAGTATCTACTTAAACGTGCCAAAAGCAAAATGCTAGAAACCTCTGAAACGTCACTTAACAATGCCTGAAGCCACTTCAAGATTTCAAAAGTCACTTTGAGAGTGCCAGAAGTGAGCAATAACTTTTTAGTTTTCTTGTCCTGTTAAACTACAAGTTAAATCATGCAACAGTAAGTCATTAATGCCTGTTTCCCCGACACATTCATAGCAATTTTAAGTACAACTTAAGCTAAGTTAAGGTTTGAATATGACCGATCAGGTGCAAAATGCTGTCCTTAAACTCAACTTAGCCAATGTTGGGGAAATGGACATCTGATTGAATTCTGCCAAGAAAGGACTGTAAATCTTTTAAACTGCAACAATTTTATTTAAATTGAGCTTAAAATAACCCACAAGTTTTGCACATTAACCTGAAACTAAACTGATAATGGCGTTTTAGTACGTTATTCGCTTAATAATCGTCACAATCCCAGTTATTGTTTAATAAATTTAAGTAGCATTGTTTTAATAGTGGAAATTGATGCCATTGTCGCACGAAAATTAATTTCCACAAAATCGGTTTCGGGTGCAAATATAATTGCGCTATGTCAAATAATTACCGAAATTGCTTTATTAGCCAACTATCCTGGTTTATAGGTGCTTTCATTCACAACTAATCATAAATTATTTGAAACCGATACTGCCTCGTAAATGTCGTGTCAAGTAAAATATTCTGCTGGTTTCGGTAAATACGATCAATTTTCGATTATTAATAAAGTTCTGCACAGTGATTGTGCAGAACTTGAGTGAATCACACACTATCCACTGTGTGTGATTATTATTAAAAGTAGTATTTTATTTTTGAAAGTGTGCTTGGGTGAAAAAAAGCAAAAAAACTGACTAGAAAGCATGTCAAAATTGATGGGTCACAAAATTATTGTATAATAATGTTTAAATTGAAAATTTTCTAGTTACTTCTAGTATCTATGAATATTTTATATAGTTCTTAAGGTAGTTTAGATAAGTAACAACTCACCTAACTACTACTAATGACATCTGATAAATGACAAACATCTAAACACGTTAGCTACCTTGTAGTAAGATCCACACTTGAGAAAACTTAACTAGTTTAGAGAATGTTTTTGAAAGTAGATTTGAAGACAGGAAGGTACCACTGTCCAAAAACAAATTACGGAACGAAATATTCGAAAAGTTCGCTGACTGGAAACACTTCAGCAACTCTCAAAGTTTCCGGAGTTGGTGGTTAGCTTGTTTACTTCCACTGCACTTTATGCTTTGCTAAACCCTTTAGTCCTGGTAGTTTCATTTTACTTCCTCGACCGTCTGGACATTTTCTGGCATTGATTTGTTCGTCTTAACTGCATGTATGCAGCACTTTTGGACACACTAACTTGCGGTTTTCGGACCGTTTGCCAAGTAGAAATTATTCCGGATTTGTTCGTTCAAATAACTTCTTAATTTTCCATAATTTTCGGGGTATCTCGATGCTAATAATTCCGACTCTGCCGAGTTAATTTAGTTTCGCAGAAAAACAAATTGAGTGGAACTGCTGACGATTTAGCAAAAGTTAGTATTTGTTGGCGGAAGTTGTTTCCTTGTTTGCGCTTCGCCGATATAATTAGTGCACTGTTTGCGATTTCGAGTAAATGAATGCCAATACAATAAATTATGCTTCGCTACGGTTTATTATCAGAATTTTAAAAACCACAAAAATCAATATGTATAATGAATATACCAAATTATAATTATGGTAACAGTTTTAGAAAAAGTTTTGGAAAATATTTCATGTATGATATTGTGAGAATTGTGATGTCAAATACCTAAATTACCTGTCAAATGTTTCATGTTAGTTGTTTTCTGCAATTCCTGCTCGGTTATTGTTGTTTAACTGAAACTACTATTTTTCTGAAAGTTTACTGTTTTAAACATTCTGACTTTGGCAGCACAGTGGATAGTTTGTGATTTACGCAAATGCTCCACATGTGGACTTACTATAGCTGAGACACAAATATGTGCTGATTACTCGAATTAGTAAAAGCAAGTAGGAAATGGTATATGCAAACAATGTTCAGACAAGCAAAACGAACGCCATACAAAGACCCATCCAAAAAGCTAAAACTTCCTCCGAACACAAAGTTATAAATTCGCATTACGTTCCGACGAAAATCGCGTAAAACTTTCGGCTGACTTTTCTGTTTTCATATCATTACAAAGCGGCCGCAAAAATCCGGCCGGAAAGTTGCTAACCCAGTACAGTTAGCCGACTCTGCGCTTATTTAATAATTGTTATTGTTCGAGCGAGGTTTGTTTGGTTGCCTAATTAGCGTGTGTACAGTCTAGTCTTGGACCGAAACTGTCCTCACTTTGGTATAATCAGGGCCACGTTAAATTCGAAACGTTTCAAGTGGCAGCTCGATGTGAGGGAACGTGCCCAACCGACAAATTTGGCTAATTGTTTTCGATTTGTTGCTGATTTTCGACGTCCTTTGGCACGTCTGTTAGGTTTGCCATCTTAATTAAGTCCTTTCATTTTGAATATATTATCGTTCGTTATCCAGAAGACTGAAAGGTACTTTAAGAAGTAGGTTAACACATAAACCACATGTCCTGACAAAAAAGATCATACATTTGGAACTCAAATTAGAAAAAAAAACAACAAAAATGATATGTTTTAGGAATTCAACCAAACGAAAAACCCCAGAAATGGCTTTAAATTTAATTGGACTTTTCTGGATGCGCATCGTGATTTCCCATAGGACGTATGAAGGCATTAGACAAACAAATTCCTTCAACTCAGCTGACTGGCAGTTTTCCATCAAAAACCACTTTTTGTTCCTTCTTTTTTATGAGAAATTTTTCCTTCGCTTTTTGCCATTATTTGACTATCAGAGTTTTACAATTAAGGATATTTTTAGATCAGTCCAGAGAACGAGCCGGATGACTCTCATTATTACCAATTCAACTCGATTTTCATGTAAGTTATGTTGCGATGAACTTTTGTGACGTCACGTTAATTCACTTTGATTTTAGCTATACTATTACTGTTCATATTCTATTTGGTTTTATTCGCAGTTTTGTTGAAACAGTTTGTTGCTCCAAATCATTTTTTTGTCTAAGAGATTTTTATTATATTCATTACAAAAAAATACAAACAATTGAAAATGCAGTGGCAAGTGTCAGTAGTGTGGATGGTTAATTACGTAATTATTTTTCTTCTTCTTCTGCTGCGTGTCCATTAATGGATGTTTGCGATCACATTTGTCCACTCTGCCTTATTACGTATGTTATGCATTAGTTCTTGCATTCTCTTCAGTCCTGTCCACTGCCTAACGTTGCGGAGCCATGACATCTTTTTCCTGTCCATTCCTTTCTTTCCCTCAATCTTCCCCTCAATTGGTACCTCTCGTTGCGTATTACGTGGCCCATGTATGTTGTTTTTCGACGTTAATGGTGTCTAACAGTTCGCGGTCTGTATTGATTATTCACAAGACCTCATCGTTGGTTCTTCTTGCAGTCCATGGAATCCTCAGTACACGCCTATAGACCCACATCTGGAATGCTTCCAGCTTGTTCATAGTGCTCACCTTCAGTGTCCACCCCTTCATACCATAAAGCAACACTGTCCAGACATAGCATTTGACAAATCTAATTCTCAAGCCAAGATCGAAATCAGTATTGGTGAGCACTTTTTTAAGTTTCATGAACGCACTGTGGGCATTTTCGATTCGGCATCTGATTTCTGTGTCTGATTCCCAGTTTTCACACAGCCACGTTCCTAGATATTTAAATTTATTTACTAGCTCTATTGATTCTCATATGAATTTAGTCTTCTTGGTGTCGATATTGAGGCCCATGTTCTTACTGACAGTCCCAAGCATATCCCGCAAATCTTCCATGTTATCTGCAATTAGAACTGTGTCGTCCGCATAACGAATATTGTTGACGCATACACCATTCACCTTAACGCCCACGTTGCGTTCTTCTAGGGCTTCAGAATATAAATTGAAGAGAAGTGGGGAGAGAACACACCTTTTTCTGACCCCTCTACAAATTGGTCTTGCATCTGTGAGATCGTTACCAACTCTGACTTCAACCATTCCAACCAGCGGATGATCTATTTAGGATTTGGATCAGTTTCTGATGTTGGACTCTGTCGAACGCCTTTTCATAATCGATGAAACACAGCATTATGTCCTTTCTCTGATCGTTGCAGTTCTGAATCAGTACTTGAGTCGCAACTAATGCTTCTCTCGTGCCTAAACCTCGTCTGGATCCAAATTGTGTGGATCCGATGTTTCTTTCGCACTTTATTGATATTCTGTAGTGGATAATCTTCAGTGTGTGACTCATGAGGCTGATTAGTCTGTGGTCCTCACATTTTGTTGCATTGTTCTTCAAAATTCGATGTTAACCATTTGGCGGGATATTCGCCTGTGTTATAGATTTGATTAAATATCGTCTGAAGAACTGTGTTGCTTTTGTCGTCCAATAGTTTCAGCAACTCTACAGGCAGGCGGTCTGGACCAATCGCCTTCTATCTTTGGATGTATTGATCGCTCTTATAATTTCCTCTTTTGTGACGGGAGGTCCCGAGAGGTCTTTGTCGTCTACATTTTCAACAGCAGCTCTTTCATCGGCAAAAAGGTTGCTAATATAGTTTTCCCATGTGATTTTACGCTGTTGATCATCCTGCGCTAATTCTCCCTGATAGTTTTCAAATTATAGGCCGTAGTTTTTACGCCACTGCAGATTTGAACGATTTTAAGGTGGATTTTTGTCAACTCCTCTAATATTGAGAGAAATATTGCATTATATGATGATAACGAAAAAGGATAAAAAAAGTTATTTCATTGTATCTAATAATTGAGATTTTTCAAAAGATACTAGTAGAAACCCTGTATATAATTTTTTCCAATTTTTAAACTAGGTCATTTAAAGTTGATGCTGATTTTCTTAGTTTTTAAGTCTTGGTAGTTTCATAGCTTCATGGAAACAATTTTATCAATTGCAGATTTACAATATTTTGGAAAATACATGCCAAACACTACTTTTGTCAGAAGCGTACTTATAAACCTATAAACTTTGCAACTTTTCAATTTAATTATAGAGATAGAATTGTTAAGATACAATGAAAATATCTTCATACCTTCATGGTATTGCTTATGACAGGTGTAATTGTTTTGATAGATCAATTGAGGTCTTAAATACACTGTCAAATTCTGCACCTAATGAAATCCTACTTGTTGTATTAGCTAGTTTTCAAGTAAGTTTTTATAACTTCATGGCGTAGATTTTAACAATTGTCACTCTTCTGATAAGCCAATCGAGGTCTTAAATAATTCATTTTGTTTGTGCGATCATACGGAGTGAATTTATGAAAAGGATTTGATGGTTTTTCACACCTGGAGAACTAAAAGCACCATCCGGGCTACTTCATGCATCACTATTCAGTGAGCACTTTGTTTTGGGCGCTATTCAACGTCGATCTATAACTAGATTTTGATGAATTATGAAAGGAAACTAGCCCATTTATCGGGAAAGCTTTATACTTTTTGGGGCCCGACTAATTGGTCGGTTCGAGTCCGTTTCCTTTTCAGGGTACTTTGGAGTAAAGCGCACAAAAGCGCGCCCGCTTTTTGCCCGTTTGCTCTATAATCAGATTGCTTTCAAAAGCTCTTTCGAGCCCGGCAAGTAAATTAACTCGGATGCAAATATCGAAAGTCTAATAACGGTTTAACGCAGCCGGAGATGCCGAATCTTTGAGTTATAACAATGAGACAAACAAAAGCGGATCGCGTTCGGCGACATGAAAGGAAACTGCATTCGCGCGACTCTATGACAAATGGTGTTTCAAGACAATAGCGATTCTTGGCCCGAAACTTTCGAGCTCGAAACATTAATAAATTGTTTTATATGGGGGCTTGGATTCTCCTTAAGACCACGTTCTCCACGTTCTTTAGGCTTATAAACAGTCATTGAAATTTTAACGCTCCACAAATAATAGAGTTTTACTGAAAATCTCACAGTTCATCAAGTCACATGCCCATGACAGTATTTACATTTTGTCATAATGTCTGTCAATCCTAATTTCAGTTAACTATAATAACTAAAAAGACAGTTGGAAAAACTGACATGAAAAACAATTTGGAATGAACAAACTAGATTTGAGATTTCTTAATGACTTACTTTATAAATTTCAAGGTTTCTTTATAGGTTTATGATCATATGGGCTAGATTTTGACAGATGTCACTTTACTGTAACACTAAACTATAACCTAAATAGTGGATCAAACGTCAAAACTGTCAAAATAAAACCCATAAACCTATAAAATACCTATAAAGTGCAATTTGGAAACTTTCAAGTTTTTTATAGGTTTCTGGTAGTTTGAGCTGGATTTTGACAAATGTCACCTTACTTACACACTAAATTACAACATAAATAGTGGATCAAACGTCACAACCGTCAAAATGAGATTCATAAACCGATAAAATCATTAATAAAGCACTTTCTGTGCAATTTGGTAACTTTCAAGGTTTCTGGTCATTTGAGCTGGATTTTGACAAATGTCACCTTACTGACACACTAAATTACAACCTAAATAGTGGATCAAACGTCACAACCGTCAAAATGAAACTCATAAACCGATAAAATCATTAATAAAGTACTTTCTGTGCAATTTGGTAACTTTCAAGGTTTTTTTATAGGTTTCTGGTAATTTGGACTGGATTTGGACAGATGTCACTTTACTGTAACACTAAAATACAACCTAAATAGTGGATCAAACGTCAAAACTGTCAAAATTAGATCCATAAACCTATAAAATACCTATAAAGTGCAATTTGGAATCTTTCAAGGTTTGTTATAGGTTTCTGGTCATTTGAGCTGGATTTTGACAAATGTCCCCTTACTGGCACACTAAATTACAACCTAAATAGTGGATCAAACGTTATAACCGTCAAAATGAGACTCATAAACCGATAAAATCATTAATTAAGCACTTTCTATGCAATTTGGTAACTTCAAGGTTTCTTTATAGGTTTCTGGTAATTTGGACAGATGTCAATGACCAGTGACTGACTAAGTAACGTCCTATAAGGTAGATCAAGCGTCACAACTGTCAAAATGAGACCCATAAACCTATAACATAGGATATGATAGAAAAACTAAAGAACTTTGTTGTTCTTCCCACTTCTGTCACTTTTAAGTGACGTTCCAGACGATTTTGTTACTTTTAAGTGGCTTGTAGCACGCTCAAAGGCTTCTGGCACTCTTAAAGTGACTTGTGGAATTGTGAAGTGGCTTCTCTGGCACTTCTAAGTGAAGTTTTAGACGATTATGTCACTTTTAGGTGGATTTTAGCACTGTCTTCCGGTGACTTCCGGGCATTTTGTTGATGTTTGAAAAATCGATGAAATACAAACCTTATCCTTCTTAATTGTAATCACACAGGATGAAGAAAGAACTTTGGACCAACTTGTAGGGTAGTTAAAAGTTAAAAATTTGACAGAAATTTACTTGACTGACGGTACTTTTTATAAAATTATAATTTACTGTTTGTATTAGTTTACTTTAGTTCTCCTTAGATAATTTTCGTGTTTTTTCAAAAATTCCTTCTCTAATGATTCCCGATAGTTTTTCAAACTGTTCTATGCAATTTTCTTTAAGTTACTAATCAGTCGTATCTATCGTATAGCTTCAAAAAAATGATTTTTTAGACAGGTTCTCCAAGTTCTAATTTCATATTTATGGGATTAACTTTTGGCACAACTGACTGGTGTTCTTTTTAGGTTAGGTTAGGTATTTTTACTAACACGATCTCGTGTTATTTATACGTTACATTGACGTCACAAAAAAGTAAAGAAACACTCCCTTTAAAACTTTTACAAAAGGATTGTTGAATAATAAACTATTCTAAAAGCTGTCAATTGAAACTAAACTGATTTGATAACAGTGAATTCGAGTTTGAATTAAAACATTCATTGCACTCTGGCACCAGCTAATATAAACGTTAATTCAATAATTATTTGACTGCAACCCTATTATATTTACCCCAAAAACCGATTAATTTTCATAGAACCCATATAGCGACATTGTTCAACAATTAAACAAGCCCACTTAAATTTATTAGTGCAGGTTTGAAGGGTTTTCAAAATATCGAACTGTTATTACTATTTTATCAATGTTTGTATTAACATTTGGTTTAATTCTACTCTCCAGCAAAAAATTTCTTAAAATACTCCAATGTATTTTCGTAGAGGAGAGTTCTAGCGTTTCTAGCCCAGAGAAAGTCAATGTGGTCAAAACCCTCAAATGGTACTTTCTGCACATCATGCTCGCTATTTGGAAGCTCTCTTCCTATCCTCAACACACTCTACAACTCCTCCATTAACATTAACTTCAGACTAAGAGTAAAGTTAACTACCTTAGGACTAGCTAAAATATCTCCAGTACCATAAAACATCCGTATTGGTACCGTAACAGCTGAAAGGTTGTAAAATGGTGCTTGCTTGGAACCATACTTTCTCTGATTTACTTTGGGACCGTGGTTGAACTTTTTAAACTCACCACTTTCCATTATTTGAGTGTAGTGGTGAATTTGTTTGGTAGAGAACGTGGAAGGGGCATGCTGGGCTATAATTGGCACTAAGCTCTTAAAAAATACGGTTATTATACTTGTAAAAAATACGTAACAGTTACCTGATCAATTGGATGATCTTTCAGTTGAACACCAAAGTAGATGGCGTTATAGCAAAAAATGATCAAACCAGGAAACGAGCACAACTCTTTAGCCATGTTATTGGTGTAGAAGACCGTTTTGGGTGGAAACTCATAAAAATTAACATTTCTTGCAAATGGCTGATAAAGTACTGTACAGGTTAGTGTATTGCAACAAACAATTAAAATCTCACCGAGTATAAAATAGTAACAATTTTCAGCAAAGTACTATTTTTAATTTCTTCAAAATATGCTGCGGGTGCCAACAAAGAAGCCACCACAATCTTCTCATTGTATTCTGGTTTTTCGGAAAGCATTACCAAAAACGAGGTACCACCTTGAGAATGTCCCACATAGTAAATTTTTTTAGTACCACTCTTCTGGAGTATGTAGTCGATGGTGGCTGGCAAATCGTACATTCCAATTTCATCCCATCTGAGCACGTTTACCATAAATTAATTGCACTTTAAATGCATTGGGATACTCACGAAAAATTCCAAAACTTGCTGGAATCCAAATCAGGATCCATAGTTTTGTGTCGTCTGCAATGACGGGTACCTCTGGCGTTGAACAGCCAAACGTCGAAATTATTGTTGGCTAAAAGATAAGGAAGAGCATCTTCACCAAGAGTGACCCAGTCATCTGAAGAAGAAGCTAGTCCATGCACCACTAAAACTACTTTCTTAGGGTTTTGGCTGGGTTCTGGGTCGCGTCCATGGGGAATTCTGAATATTTTCAAAATGTATCCGTCTGCAGTAGTGACGTAGTGGGATTCGACAGTGTAGTTGTGACGTCTGATTATTTGGGTCTAAATTTCCAAAAATAATAGTATTTCTGTTAATGTGAGTTAAGTTATATGTGGAAAATTGTGAAAGGGTGAAGAAAACATTTTTTACTACTGAAAAAAGCTATCAGCAAAAATTTAAAACAAAAACTTTATACACAGGTTACAATCTCCTTACTTAATAGAGTAATTCTTGTAAAAGGGAGACAAATGACACAAATGAATCCCTGAAATTCCATGAAAATTTCTCATTGAACAATTACTTCAGTCTGTTCGATTTTCAAGGTTTTTAACATAATATTTGGTTTTTAAGTCAATTGTTAAATAAGTCAAAACTAATTTTGTACATTCCAAACAACTTTTAAGAGTTTAAAGCTGAAAAAAGAGTTTCCAAGTCAATTTTCATAATTTTTAATTTGAAATGTAGTTTTTGAGTAAATTTTTAAGGTATTCAAGTTAATATTAAGTTCCTTAATCAATTTTTTCTCCAAAATATGGGTCGCAAATCTCAAAAATTGACTTAATAAGCTTAATTGATTTTTAAGTTGATGTTTCGTTTGTTAAGTCAATTTTTAATTGAAATAGGTCGAATTTTGGATCGGAAACCACAAAAACTGATTTACTAAACTAATTTTGCACAATTTTCAATGTTTTAAAAACGAATTTAATGTTTGTAAATCTATTTTCATGATTTTCAACTTGAAACGCAGTTTACAAGTCAAATTTATATCGAATTATGTCGATTCCAATCCTCAAAATTCACTTAATTGACTAATTTTGCATTTTATGCCAATTTTTCAGATTTTTAGCTTTAAATGCAGTTTTCAAGGTTTTTAAGTTTATATTTGGGCTTTTAATAAAATGTTTCGATTTTAAATTAAAAACTTTTAAAATTTATTTAATACACCATTTTTCCACTTTCAAGATAATTTTTGGAGTAACTTCAAATAAAATTTTTAAATCAGTTTTTGAAGCTTACAGATAATATTTGGTTTTTAAGTTAATTAAACCGAAAGATATCGATTTCAAATTGTCACAAACCTCAAAAATAGATTTAACAGGCCAATTTTGCGTTTTCTAGTCAATTTTTATGATTTACAACTTTTCATGTGGGAATTTGGTTTCTAAGTCAATTTTTAATTAAAATGTATCCATTTCAAGTCACAAACTAACAAAATTTATTTAATTTTGCACTATCAAGTCAAGTTTTCATGATTTTCAACCTTAAAAATGCAATTTTCAAGTTTCTGACTTACTTGACTGTTGAACTCTATGAGAAAAACATTTTTACTGAATTATACGCCAACATTTCCGTACATTTTCAAAGTCATTATCAATTGGTCTTGCATTGTTATGTAATAAATTTACGACATGGTTTAATTTAATACCAGATATGGTTATTTACAAACCATAATTACAAAAAAGAGCAAATAAACTTTGTGGAAGAAATTACTTACAATGGAAAGGTTTTCATCTGGATGAGCAGTTTGCACCAGCTGCCACAGGCAAAAGGTCAGGAATCCGGTGAAGAGCATCATCGAAGAGGATCATTACGCACCGTACTGTAACTAAAAATCAAGCATCTATCCGTCAATTCCCAGTCACGCTTTGTCCTGGATAATTAGAATGGTTAATGAGGCGACAATAATAATGACCGCTCATCATCGCCGTCGGTTTTTGTTTATCGTTTCGACCAAAATGAAACTATCCCAGGCGACTAAATGAAGCGTGGCCATTTTCTCCTGGCGAAGGATTTTTTCACGAATTACTTCATCAGTCTGTCCCTTAAGAGACTATTTATCAACGTAACGACGCGCGGTAGGACAAAAACAACGCCACCCTTATCAGTTCGAGTGGTTCCCGAGGGAATGTCGCGTGACGTAGTCGGGAACGACGAAAACGATCATATTTGTGACGGAATTGTTTTCGGTCGCCCGGTTATGGATAGGCCTGGGGAGCAATTTATCTCTAAAGTCTCTGTTTTATGGGGATTCATTAAGATGTTATTAAGAGGCAAAGTTGTGACGGCCTGATACTAGTCTGATATCTCTTTTATAAACCTTTTATTAGGTTTTCCGAGATATTTGGTTTTTAGTAGTAATTATTAACAACATAATTCAAACAATCAGAACTCTTTCAGTTCCAAAAATCCCGAATTTTAATAATAACCAGAATTATGATACACACACTAGATTAGATGATACACATTGCACATTGCTTACAACCATACAATGATGAAAACTTATCAAATTCCACCAAAATTATTACAATCTTTGTTGTTTGATTTAGTAGTATATTCTCCAACGAGCTCTCTTCTCAGCTTTTCTTCAGATTATTCCAAAACTCGACTTGGAATTTCATCTTCACGAATAATAACCATCAAACGTTCATACAATATTCTTCAAGTGCCATCTGCTCTCAGAAGGTTGACTGTCATCATGGCTATTCTCACTTTGGATGCTGCAGCTCTAAATAACTCAATGGAACTGCAGTTCTTCGTCATCTTTCTTCTTCTGCTTCTTTTTCCCTGTATCTTAAAGTAACAATACATATTTCTCTTCTCTCATCACATGGCTTAGATATTGCAGCTTTCTTATTTTAATTGTGTTCAATATTTCCTTTTCCTTTCATCCCAGAATCCTCATTTGTTAAGATGTTTATCATATGACCACATTTTATTATGCTTTCAGTCAATTTCTTATATTATCCTTTAAAGTCTAGGAAGTCAATTCTTAAACTAAACGTATTGATTTCAAGTCGCAAACATCGAAAATTTACTTAATAAACTGATTTTCCTTTTTCAAGTCAAATTTGAAGATTTTTAGTTTGAAATGCAGTTTTCAAGTACATTTTAAATGTTTTCAAGTTAATATTTGTGTTTTAAATCAATTTTAAACTCAATATTATCGATTTCAAGTCGTAAACTTTGAAAATTTTACATAGACAAAATGTTCATTTTTAAGATTTTCAACTTGCAATTCAGTTTTCACTACTCAAAGTTTTAAAGTCAATTTTGAACCGAAATAGATCGAAACTACGTTCTGATAGTCACGTGACTGATATTGAAAGGTGTCAATTCGCCTGTACAGTGTGGCAATCCCCAAATTACATTCTCAACGTCACGTGACGTGTTGTTTACAATTTTAGCGTTTACAGTTGTCTAATTTTGATTTTCCAAATTTTTTAAAGTTTACACTACATTTTGATAGTCACGTGACCGATTTTGACATATGTCAATTTGCCTTTACAGTTTTGCAAGCTGAAAATTGCATTTTTAAAGTCACGTGACGTATCTGTTACAATTTAAACGTTTACAACTGTCTAAATCGGATTTTCCAAATTTTTTAAATTTAAAACTACATTTTGATAGTCACGTGACTGATTTTGACAGGTGTCAATTTGCCTGTACCGTGCTGCAAGCTCAAAATTGCATTCTCAACGTCACGTGACGTGTCCCTTACAAACTTAGCGTTTACAACTGTCTAATTTTAATTTTAAAAATTTTTGAAAGTTTGAACTACTATTTGATAGTCACGTGACTGATTTTAACTAGTGGCAACTTACCTGTACAGTGTTGCAAGCTCAAAATTACATTCTAAAAGTCACGTGAGATATCTCTTACAATTTAAACGTTTGCAACTGTCTAAATCGAATTTTCCAAATTTTTTGAAGTTTAAACTACATTTTGATAGTCACGTCACTGATTTTGACAGGTGTCAATTCGCCTGTACACGTTTTGCAAGCTGAAAATTGCATTTTTAAAGTCACGTGACATATCTCTTACAATTTCAGCGTTTACAATTGTCTAAGTAAGACTTTTCAAATTTTGTAATGTTTAAACTACATTTTAATAGGCACGTGACTGAATGAAAGGTGTCAATTTGCCTGTACAGTGTTGCAAGCTCAAAATTGCATTCTCAACGTCACGTGACGTGTCCCTTACTTATAGCGTTTACAACTGCCTTTTACATTTTAAACTACTTTTTTATGGTTAGGTTAGGTTAGGGTAGGTTAGGTTACGTAACTGTTTTTGACGATTGTCAACTTGCCTATACAGTGTTGAATGCTAAAAGTTGCATTTTTAATGTCACGTCAGTGATTTTGACAGGCGTCAACTTGCTTGTACAATGTTGCAAGATTAAAATTGCATTCTCAAAATCACATGACGTGTATCAAACACTTTCAGCGTTTACGACCGTCTAAGTTTGATTTAGAGAATTTCCACAGTTTAAACTACATTTTTAAGGTCACGTGACTGTGGTTGACACGTGTCAACTTGCTTTTACAGGGTTACCAGCTTAAACATTGCCTTAATGTTACGTAAAAATATGTCAAATATACAGAGTGTCTTATTTGAAATAGTTTAGTTTTGTAGCTTGGAGAGCAAAAACGTTTTGAGGAGATTTTTATCTGAAATATGTCGGAAAGTGAACACGTTTTAGGGTCTCAATTCAAGCCTTGATAAGCTGAATAAAATGACTTAAAATATACATTGTGCCTCGTTTACGATTGTTGAGTTTCAGGAACTGAAAATGCACATACATTTCTGACTTTTAAAATGGGAAAAATCAATGCCTAATATACCAATTGCCTGGTCGTTTTATAGGTTAACGTTACGGCAGGATCTACAGACACAAAATGGCTCAAGATTTAAAAGACTTCAATGTAAAGAAAAACGAGGAGAGAAACCTCGACAGACCTACGTGACCCCGTTTGAAAGATATTAATCAGCCCAAAAAGGAGATAGGAGAGATACGTGTCGGTAAATTCCAGCAACAGTTTGTAGGCTTTAAAATAGCGTTCGGGACTTTAGGGGGAAGCTTTATGGGTGGTTATTAATATTCATTGCTGCAGCGTCAATTATAAGCAGCTTCAGGATCCCGCTTCTGCGTTTCAATATGAATTGAATCCAATTCATTGAGGCCCCCCTTCATATTTAATATTAACGTTGATGCAGCTTTAGTAGGAAAAGTGAAATTCTTTTCTAAGGGCGAGTGGGGTAAGTAAGTGCATTTTGTGGGACGTTTTATGCGACTCGAAGGAAAGAATGACGAAAAAGACGAATCAGCAGCAGCCGAGGCGGTTTAAGAGCCCCATTTCGGAGATATATGCGCCAGATATATCACGGCAGAGTCCTTATCCTTTCCCGCTGGAGTGCGCACGGTCTGAGAGAAATTGTCTTTTGAAACAGCTTTAATTTCTGCAACGGTCCCCTATGTCTGCTTGCATTTGCTTATTTTCAGTTATGCCGTTTAAACTTTTCATTTAAAAAAATTTGGAGAGAAACTGTTTAGGTTGCGACATCAATGCATGTCGCAGAAGCGTTATGCTTCACCATTAAATCCCAGGAAATATTAAAATATTCTGATTCAATTTGATAAATTGCAATATCGCTTAAGAGTTGTGACACACGCGAGCCCTATAAAAAGGTCGTTACTGAATTCTTACTTATTGCACGACACACCGCTTTATTACCCAGTATTAAACCTGGATTTGTACATCTTATCGATATATTTAATCTTCACGTGTTTGTTACGAGATCAGTTTAATAAAGTGTTCAACTGTCAGCCACTGATGGAAATCTGAAAAATAAATAATTACTTCTTGAAAATGCTAGTTGGGTTTTTAGAGAAAACAATGAAGTGAAGCATAAGTGTGATTACGAAGGCGGAGAAGGGCCACAAACATTTTTTTTCTTAAATTCCGACTTCGAACTCGGAATTTAAGTAAAATTTTTATTAAATTCCGACTTTGAACTCAGAATTTACATTGTCACATTGCAAAAGCTCTTCAAACCAAATTAGACAACATTTTTCAGTTTGGCAACATTGCAAACATTCTTCGAAGCAAATTAGTAAAATTTGTTAACTTTGGCTACATTGCAAACACACACTTCAAAGAAATTAGTCGGATTTGTCAGTTTGGTCTACATTACAAACACTCCGAACCAAAATTGTAGAATTGTTAGTTTGATAACATTGCAATTAGTCTTTGATCTTAATTAGTAGAATTTGTTAATTTGTCAACATTGCAAAAACACTCTTCGAATCAAAATAGTAGAATTTGTCAGTTTGACAACATTGCAACTAAATTCCGAGTTTGAAGTCGGAATTTAGTTAATTTCTGAGTTTGAAGTAAAAATTTAAGAAAAATAACGTCTGTGGCCCTTCTACGCCTTCGTATGTGATAGTTTTGTTGCTGGCAACAAAATTATACAACTTTCCTGTAGATTTGATCAAATAGACTGAATTGCTGCTTCCTTTCTGAGCATCTGTAGGGTAGGTTGAGGAGAGTAATTTATCAAAAAATTTTAAGTTTGAACAAAATCTTTAAACGATAAACAAAAGCTGGAGAGGCCAGTTTTGGCTCATTTTGTAGTATTTTTTATCCTTTTTCTAATTGAGTTTTAGTAAAATCTGTAAGAGTTCAAATAAAAAAGTTACAATCATTCAAAAATTTAAAAAATGTCATTTTTGCAAAAAGTGCAATTTTGGCAATTTTTTATTTTTCTCCAGGAGAGTTCCAATGCACAGAAAACAGCATATTTATACCAAAGGATCTTAAATTGGGTGAAATAAGTACAAAAAAAGCACTTGACAAAAAATTGAAAGAATGGGGGTCCAATTAGGGGTCTTTTTTTACTACTTTTTGAAATTTAATATCTCGGTGACATGAAGAGCTAGAGAAGCCAGTTTTAGAGCATTTGGTAGTATTTTTTTATCTTTTTTCTAATGGCGTTTTAGTGAAATTTACAGGAGTTCAAAGAAAAAAGTTACAATCATTTAAAATTTGAAAAAATTTCATTTTTGCTGCAATTTCCATAAACCAAAATAAAAACAAATTTTGCGGTTAAATATCTCGAAAACAGTTAGAAATTAACCGCGTGTGAAAGCTACGTTTTCTTGACCAATCAAAACTTTTTAAAATGTACTCAAATGGTGCACATATACTGGGTGTTATAAATTCGAGGCATTAGCATTGCTATCTCAGAAACTATAGTTGATAGAGCTTTAGTTAAATGGAGGTAAAGTTGCATATTTTATTGCTGAAAATTTTAATAAAAAAAATTCAAAAAATTTTCATTACTTTCGGAGATATCCGACAAAAACCGAAAACGTCAAATTTCTATTTTATTTTTTTACCACTTTTATTTTCTACGTCATTGGATATTTTTCAAAAAATTACAGTTTTTTTTACTTTTTTTGTTTAATTTGAAAAGATAAGTATCTCTATTTTATAAAAAATCAAGAATTAAAATCATTAAATCAGAAATTTTATAAATTCTGATTTAAAAACTTCGTTTATGGGATAATTGAGTTATTATGTTCAAAACCCAAAATCAACCCAACCCAACTCAAAAATTGACGTGGAAACGGTGAAAATTGCTAGAAACTTAAAAAATGTTTTTTCTAATGGCGTTTTAGTGAAATTTACTGAAGTTCAAAGAAAAAAGTTACAATCATTCAAAATTTGAAAAAATGTCATTTTTTGTTGGGGGAGTTAGGGTTTTTTTTTACTACTTTTTGAAATTTAATATCTCGGTGACATGAAGAGCTAGAGAAGCCAGTTTTAGAGCATTTGGTAATATTTTTTATCTTTTTTCTAATAGCGTTTTAGTGAAATTTACAGGAGTTCAAAGAAAAAAGTTACAATCATTTAAAATTTGAAAAAATGTCATTTTTGCTGCAATTTCCACAAACCAAAATAAAAACAAATTTTGCGGTTAAATATCTCGAAAACGGTTAGAGATGAACCGCGTGTGAAAGCTACTTTTCTTGACCAATCAAAACTTTTTAAAATGTACTCAAATGGTGCACATATACTGGGTGTTATAAATTCGAGGCATTAGCATTGCTATCTCAGAAACTATAGTTGATAGAGTTTTAGTTAAATGGAGGCAAAATTGCCCATTTTATTGCTGAAAATTTTAATAAAAAAAATTCAAAAAATTTTCATTACTTTCGGAGATATCCGACAAAAACCGAAAAAGTCAAATTTCTATTTTATTTTTTTACCACTCTTATTTTCTACGTCATTGGATATTTTTCAAAAATTACAGTTTCTTTTACTTTTTTTGTTTAATTTGAAAAAATAAGTATCTCTATTTTATAAAAAATCAAGAATTAAAATCATTAAATCAGAAATTTTATAAATTCTGATTTAAAACTTCGTTTACGAGATAATTGAGTTATTACGTTCAAAGACCCAAAATCAACCCAACCCAACTCAAAAATTGACGTGGAAACGGTGAAAATTGCCTAGAAACTTAAAAAATGTTTTTTCTAATGGCGTTTTAGTGAAATTTACAGAAGTTCAAAGAAAAAAGTTACAATCATTCAAAATTTGAAAAAATGTCATTTTTGCAAAAAGTGCAAATTTGGCAATTTTTTATTTTTCTCCAGGAGGGTTCCAATGCACAGCAAAAGGCATATTTATACCAAAGGACATTAAATTAGGTAAAAAAACACTTCAAAAAAATTTCAAGAATGGGGGAATATTAAGGGTCTTTTTCTACTACTTTTTGAAAATCAATATCTCGGTAACATGAAGAGCTAGAGAGGCCAGTTTTCGCTCATTTTGTAGTATTTTTTATCCTTTTTCTAATAGAGTTTTAGTGAAATCTATAAGAGTTCAAATAAAAAAGTTACAATCATTCAAAAACTAAAAAAATATAATTTTTGCAAAAAGTGCATTTTGCTAAAGAACCTTAAATTAAGTAAAATAAGTACAAAAAAAACTTTTAAATTCAACGATAATTGTCCGGGATTGTTTTCTAGCCCTTTTTAAATATAGGTATCGTTATGTTATAGACTTTTTGTTTCAAAATTACAGACTAAAGGAAATCAACATAATTCTTATTGATGTATCGGTCGTAACTATTCTGGAGCGTTAAGCCAAATTAATGTAAGACCTGGTACACACAGGAGCTTCGCCTTCTCCCTTGTCAACAAAGTAAAATTTTAAGCCTCCCTGAGTGGTTGTCAGGCCGTTGAGACGATAAATTCGGGCAGTGAACGAGTACGAGGCTATTTATATGTATTCCACTAGCTTAAGGAGGAAAATTTACAGGTTTCCAAGCAGTGAGACTTACGGAAGTTATGTTAAAGAGGGGATTTGGCGCGACGTTTTTCACTTTGTTATGCCGTTGTGGGCGTGTTTAAACTAGAAAAAAAAACGTAAAAAAGTATCGGAAACTGTTTTGTTTCCGCTCGAAGCGCAAAAACGAAGGAAGTTGGGTGTGTTAAAGCGAAAAGTTTTAACGAACAGCTCTTTCTCCTGTCTGTTTTAATATCATTAACGGGAAGAATGGTGCAGGTTTTAATTATGAGATAATAATTTACGAAAGCTCAGCGAAAAAATAATTAAGGTAAATATTCAACTTTTTGCCTTGGCGGAGTTGTAATAACTGTTTGCAGGCGTTTAATGTTTTATGCCCCTTGGGACCCTCCAACGTTCGCTTTTTTACTCTAGTTTTGCAGGGTTGATGGGAAAAATTGTGGACCGCTGTAAACTTGAATAAATCGCGGAAAAGACTCTGCTTCTCCATCTCTAAATCAAATAAAATGGACGGTCCTTATATAATGCGAAAAAAATTCCATTTCGGTCCGCGAACGCAAACCCGGAAATGCTGCAGCTAATTAAATTTGTTGCAACAGCTTAATATTAGCGCATATAAAGCAGAGGTTTCAATTAGGAAATTTCAGTCCTTGTTTAAACAATTTTTAATTGGGCACGTGGAAATGGCTTTCCTCTAATTGAATTCTAAATTGAAAATATAAAACTCAAAATACGTTCACTTGACCGGACAGGCTTACTGCTTTCAAATTATAATTTTAACTGCAACTTTATTGAATATATGGTGCAATATTTGCATAAAACAGAGCACTGTAAGCTGAAAGGTGCTTTTTTCGACCAATCGCAACAATTTTCACACTAAGAACAAGGTAAACGCGGCCACTACTTGCATAGCCGTCGTTTTTTGTATTTAAGATTAATTTTTGGACACCCTGTATATGTTGCAGCGTTTTACGATTAGCCGAAGGTGAAAGAGGGGTTCAATGCCATTATATGGAGTTTTCGACAATCTCTATAAACCTAAAAATAAGCTAGATATTAAATTGTTCAAATTTGGATGCAGTTTTCAAAAAAAGATTAATTTTAAGGATAAATATCTCAGAAATGATTGGAGACAAGGATATTGCAAGAAACCAATCAGAATACTTTTTGCTATAGTCCATCTTCACGAACCTAGAACGAGGCAAGGTGGTTTTTTGATATTTTTGGACACCCTGTATTGTATATGTTGTTGCTATGTAACAGGGAAGTGAAAGAAGGTTTCATACAACATTTAGAGCGGTTTACTATCTATTTGAAAGGCCAAAAATAACCGAGATATGCAATTTTCAAAATTTGGCTGCAATTTCCACAAACCAAAATAAAAACAAATTTTGCGGTTAAATATCTCGAAAAACGGTTAGAGATGAACCGCGTTGTGACAGCTACTTTTCTAGACCAATCAAAACTTTTTATAATTTACTCAAATGCTCTACATATACAGGGTGTTACAAATTCGAAGCACTAGCATTGCTATCTCAGAAACTATAGTTGATAGAGCTTTAGTTAAATAGAGGCCATGCCCATTTTATTGCTGAAAATTTTAATTAAAAAAAATTCAAAATTTTTTTATTACTTTCGGAGATATACGACAAAAACCGAAAAAGTCAAATTTCTATTTTATTTTTTTACCACTCTTATTTTCTACGTCAGTGGATATTTTTCAAAAATTACAGTTTCTTGTACTGTTCTTGTTTAATTTGAAAAAATAAGTATCTCTTATAAAATTCTGATTTAAAACTTCGTTTACGAGATAATTGAGTTATTACGTTCAAAGACCCAAAATCAACCCAACACAACTTAAAAATTGACGTGGAAACGGTGAAAATTGCCTAGAAACTTAAACAAATGTATTTGAAGTCAGTTTTCATAGTTTCCAGACAAATTGAAGAACTATAGTTTTGAAATTGGCTTAGAAACAAGTAAGTTTACTTTGAAACGGTGAAAATTGACTTGAGAGCCTTAAAAATGGTTTTGTAACCAGTTTTCATAGTTGTCAGACAAATTGAAAGACTATAGTATTGAAAATTGACTTGAAAACTGTGATAATTCAACTTGAGAGGCTTAAAAACTGTCTCTGTAGTCAGTTGACATAGTTTTTCAGATAAATTGAAAAGCTTTAATTAAAATTGACATGAAAAACTACCTTTCCTAGAATTTTTGACTACAAATTCAAACTTTGAAAATTGACTTGGACACCAAAAAATGACTCTGATCCAATAAAAAGTCACACCAAAACTAAACCCTCAAATTTGCATTTGAAGTAAGTTCAACACATTTCACTCGTTTAGTCTTGAAAATAGTCTTAAATACAAGATATTGCCATTAGATTCATGAAAATTTACTGAAGAAGACTAAATTTTCAAGTTTTTTAACTTTGCTTTTCATTTTCTTTTTCTCTGGACTATTTTTAGTGCTTTAAAACTGCCATTTCAAGCTTTGGCACTATTAAATTGACTTCTAGACACACACCAGTGCTTTAAGGCTGTTTTCAAAATAAAAAATCAAATTTTAAGGCTTTTAAGGATCTTCACAAACTTTTTAACTTATTAAGCCTGAAAGCCCAATATGTACACTGTCTTGCTTTTTCGCTTTTAAATTGACTTCTACCCTCATCGAAGCAAAAAATTGGAGCATTTTTGAGAAATTCGGACTGTTTTTAGTGCTTTAAGTCTGAAAAATTGAGTTTAAAACTATTTATAATAGTAAAAGACAAGTTTCAGTTTTTTCAGTGATAAAAGTAAAAAATGTTAACACTAAATGTTACGATATTAGTCTTAAACACTAATTTTTTAGTCCAAAAATTTAATTTGGACTACTACCAGTGTTTAATTGAATTCTAGACTTGTTTTAATCCGTAAAATTGAGTTTTTAACCAATTAAAGTCCTGAAAATAGACCTTTGTAATTTCTAGCCTTAAAAGTAAACTTTTAGACTATTTTTAGTAGTAAAAATGAATTTTGTGCGCAACAATCTTTGTCTTGATTTCCGGACTGTTTTTAGTGTTTGAAATCCAGTTTAACACTCGACAATGGATTGTAGTCTGAAAAAACGAATTTCAGAACGAAGAAGTTTTTAGACTATTCAGTACAAATTTGGACTCTCACAAGTGTTGAATGATCAGATTTACACTACCTATAGTCTAAAAAATTAAACGCCAGTAAAGATTAGTTCAAAAATCCTGTTTTTTTACTATTTTCAGTGTCAAAAATTACCTCATAAACCTTACAGATGACCAGATTTGAATCCTTTTGAACCATTTCAAAGTAAAAAATACAATAACCTAAGTAGATATTTTTTGTCAATTTTGAATTATTATATCCGTGAGCGTAGAAATAGAGTGGGATAATAAAGACTATGCCCCTATCATACCGAGTATTCATTTCATAAGTACTTGTTCCAATTTTGAAGTGTTCTTCAGGAAAATGACATAATGCGTGGTCAACTTATTTTTTGATGGGTTATCGAACTTATTTTTGATGGTGAATTATTAACATTTAAAACTGGACCACCCTGTATATTAATTAACAATTTAATTTTGTCAAAGTAACACTAAGCTACTAAGGTTAGGTTAACTTAGCTTATGGCGTTTTCGATTGGCATATTCAGTGCAAAAACAGTGTTGTCATAAATATTTCAATGACATTTGATAGAGTAAGCTACAGATCTAGTTTTTGCACTAAACTTGCCAATCAAAACGCCATTAGTTAAGGTGGTAGTTTCAGTTTGACAATCCATATGTCTTCTTTTACAAACTGACACTTTTTTTTTTCAAAGTTGATATTTCCGTAACTTTTATTTAAATGCACAGCAATTTGGGTTTATTATCAGTATTTAATGAATAGAATTTTTACTAGAAAGTTGTAATGTTAATGACAAAATCGTTTATTAGTCTAGTCATTTTAGATATTCAGACAGAAGTTTTATGGGGATCAGGTAAAATCAAAAACACCCATATTTGGTCAAGGAAAATAACAAGGAATGATGTATTGGACAATCCTAGTGGTGCACAAAAAACTAACAACCTTCATTATATATTATTTATTAATCACGTTATCAAATTAACATAATTAAATACTCTGGCCAGTAATTTAAACAAATGATCCAATTACCAGCTTGACGGCACTTCCTTATCGTATTAAAATGGTAAAACAATTTCATTTATCGTAAAATCAGTAGCGCAGACGATCCACTCTATCCGGTTTTGGCGTCTCCTCCTCCTCAAAAGGGACTCGATATAACAAAATGCGGGTGCATCTGACGTTTCATTAAATGCCATTCTAACCGCCGAACCGGAACAGTAATGCACACTTTACAGGCGAAACGTCGCTTGTTTGCTTGTCCGTGGCATAAATGGCGTTTTTACTTTTTCCTCAGTCGGTGGTCGGTGTTAAAATGGTGATTGCATGTCTTAGATCGGTTCAGGAAAAGCTGTTTCTTATCTAAAGTTGACAGTTTTGTTCGCAAAAATTACACTATAATAATTCATTTTCATTTGTTTTATGTTTTAATGTGTTCAAAATTTGGTTTACATTTTTTATATAGTGAACTAGCCATAAGTTTTTTATTCTAAATTAACCTACTAACCTAACCAATTAACCACCTAGTGATAAATCTCATATTGTTTAAACAATTCATATAATGGTTCGTATATCATCTTTTTAGCATTGTAGGCCACTATGTAGTCTATATGACTCCATCCATCAATCTCCACTTGATGTTTCAATACAATATTAGGCAAGGTTTTCGTAAACTCCTCGATCATCTACAAACTTTCTGTTAGTAACGGATTTCAAAATGGCATTTACCATTTAGAACCTTTGGATTGCCAAAAGGATCACTAGCAGAGTAAAAAAGTGAACAGGTGATTGGAAATTGTTCAAATTGTACATGGGTGGTTGGGTATTGTTGTAAATTTTGAGGTTTAGCATTGCACCGTAGTTGTACTGCCGAAACTTTCCTAAAGTGCATTTAATTAGTGGGTGGCTTTGCAATGAATGTACTAACCAGAAGAGACAACCTGGGCATAATGCCAAACTTGTTTAGTGGCAAAACCTGAAATTCCATGTTCGATCATTATGGGCAGCAATGACTGTAACATACCAAAGTGTCAGTAATTAAACTAAAAACCAACAATATAGTGCACCTTATTGAGAAACTTGTCTTCTGCTCCTCCAAATAAGCCTACCCAGTTAAGGCAGGTTTGCTGCATGGATTCAGACAGACAAAAAGAATTTATCAAATTGTTTACAGTTGGGCTGTTTGGTATGGGAAGTTCACACCAATCCAACATTTCCAGTAACATCTACACATTTAATTAGATTGAATGTAACCCAGTATTGGCACTTACCTGTCCTAGTTCATATATCCGTGCACTTGAAACTAACACAGGTAAATGCGTATGACTCAAATAAGCTGACGGAGCTAAAACAAGCGGCCAAACGAATACTCTTATTCATATCCGGCAGTTCGGATAGCATTACAAACAGTATGGTGGTGCCTTGTGAGTGGCCCTGTGTAGTAAATACTGTTCACTCCGGTAGTTTTCTTGATGTAGTCTACAGTTGCTGGTAGATCGTAGATCCCATTTCATGCCAGCTAAAGTTCCAGAACTTCTTTTTGTCTCGGTCCGGATCTAGGAAACGATGTTTTCTGGAGTGGGCTGTTCCTCTAGCATTGTACAGCCAAACGTCGTAGCCTCGGTCTGCCAAGTAGTATGCCAAAGCATCTGGTGGTTCTATATTGGTAAACCATTGTAGTTTTAATATAATCAGCTGTAAATCGATTCCTACCAAGGATTACAAAGTTGTCACCAATTCCACTCATGCCATGGGCTAAAACCACTACCTCATGGGATACATTGTTGGTTATTCCGTGAGGTATTCTATGTGCAGTTAGTATGTAACCGTCTTTAGTTTCGTAGGAATGGGTTTCTACAGGATAGCCGTGCTTTTCAATCAGTTGAGTCTGTCAGAGGAATTTTTACTAGTTTTCTCCAAAATTGTTTTTTCATCATAATGCTACTTACCAGCGTGAGATTTTCATCGGGATGGGCTTGTGCTAATCGAAAAAAAATTACAATCGACCACCCAAAAATCTGATTGGTTACAGTAGCCTTCATTAGTATTTCTTACCCTTATCAATTTCTAATTATTATATTTTTTCGTAGTTATTGCTACAGGAAAATCTGATTTTCTCTTGCACGACCGGTTTGTTTAAATATAAGCAATTTATTCGTTTTGCTACTTTACAGGCTTTTTACATAATGACGTTCATTTTCTTGTCCTTATTAACAGATTCTTATTAACAGTAGCGTAGCTGGAACTTGATTTCGTAGTTTTTATGTGCTGGTGGAGTGTAATGAATTTGAATGCACTGGTTCAATTTTGTGTAATGCCAATTCTTTTTGAGAAATTGCCTATCATTTTTATATCGTCAATGAGCAATTATGTTGAATAACTTATAAGAGTATAACTGAATTAAGATGCCTTTTTAACGAGAAGTAGTTTAATGTCCTAACTGTAGTAACCTACTGACCATTTCTTGTCAGCCCATAATTTCTAAACTGTATTCTCTTTTATAGTGGGTAAAAACCGGTAGTGGCAGCTTAAAGTTTCGTTTAGGTCCGAGAGAAACTTGGCGCCACNGNCTATGGTCNCNCAATAANACCGANGCGNCGGANGACCGNTAGNNACCATCCTCCTGCGNGACTCGCGATCAANCTGTCANGCNGANCGACACTCTNGATTAAATTAATGCATNGGNAGNTTNANCGCCTNAANCTTNCACTCGGNTGNATACAAANTGGACTGACTGTNCTATANAANGTTANCNACCGGCACANAANAANTNNNCAGNAAGGTGTAGNCCGAAGTTGNTGGNANNAAGTAAACNGCCTCTACTCGACANTNNTTGACACGNANAGACGAGTNAAGGTGCNNAGGNAGATTGNANGTNNNGACTGNTCACTAAGNTACCGAATCTCAGGTGNA